>PITA01000828.1:0-233203 GCA_004023965.1 Spilogale gracilis | reverse complement strand
GAAGAAGAAGAAGAAGAAGAAGAAGAAGAAGAAGAAGAAGAAGAAGAAGAAGAAGAAGGAGAAGAAGAAGAAGAAAGAAGAAGAAGAGGAACAACAACAACCACCAAAGACCATTCATCCTGCATTGTATATGGATGGAGAAAGGCTCTTTCTTCCCCACTTCTACTGACTGGTGGTAAAAATGAATTCGTACTCACCACAATGAATTAGGAAACCAGCAAGAGGAGTCTTGAACCTTCTTGATAATATTTCCTGTCCTGAATGAGGTTATTTTGGTTTATCATAGAGAAAGTTGAAAACATAAGAAATAAAAAGATAGAGCATCATAGCAAGATTTGGTAGCAGAGGCAGGGATGCCAGGAAAGGCTGCATAGCTGGAGATCTGCCAGAGGAAATGAGGTGAGGAAGGTGAAACTCCTCAGGCTAGTGTAGGGAGGTGTGATTAAGAAGTTTGTGTGAGGGCAGGCGGCGGAGAGGTGTAATCCCTCAGGTGAACATGCTACTGATTGTCTTCCACCATGACTGTATATGGGTGATGTTGAATGTCAGGGTGGATGTAGATTCCTAGGCCAGAGAGCTAATTAATAATGCAAGGGTAGGACTAAAAGAGTCAAGTGGAATAGTCTAGAAATGTAGCATCAAAAGCACCCTAAGACCGGTTCCTCCACAATGAGGTCAGCTTTGGATACCCTTCTCAAGTTCCCTTCTCTGACCCGAGAAAGGAGACCCAGCCTATCATTAGCTTCAGTCATTCAGAGTATTTGAACCGCAAAGTTTTCACTGAAGGTCATGGGTAGTTTTCTTTTTTTAAAGGAGGACATGTCTGAGCATTGTGATGAAGAGAATATTGCTAGAGAAGCAACCAGGGGAGACCTGCCATTTCCTTTGGGGATAATGGTGAAATGCCTAAAACTGCCATTTCCTAGGAGGCCAGTGGTGAAATGCCTAGAAGTCCTATTTTGGGAGGTTTCATGTCTTGTACTTTCATATAGGCTTGAGGCTTGTACTGTCTTTGTGTGTGTGTGTGTGTGTGTGTGTGTGTGTGTGTGTGTGTGTGTATGTGAATACATTTTTTTCTTCAGAGTATTGAGAGATTAGGCAACTTTTTGAGATAACTGAATGGAGAAATAGCAGATCTAGAACTCTGTCCTCTGGGAAGTTGCTTGCTTGTTGCATTTCCGAGCCTCACATTGCATTGATCAAAGTAATGAGGTCTGTCATGTTAAATCCAGAATAGTCCCAGAAAACCCATTTGCTAGATGTTCTTCTTAGCCAGTCTTAAGTTGTGTGATTAAAAACAGTGATTTTTGGCATAAAAAAAAAAACACCGACATCTTGCCTTTGATTTAGAAGTTTTAAGAACAGTGTTTATCTATAGTAGAAGCCTGGTTTAAAATCCTCATTTGTCTTTGTAGAATTATCAGGTATCCAGTAGATGTCACTATTACAGTCTGTGTTCAGTTGTTGGCTTTACTGAGTAATGTGTAGAGGAAGGCTCACTTTGGGAACAGTGCTTTATCAGTGGTCTAATGACAGTTCCTCTTAGTTTGCTGCTATGCATAATACTAAATCAAGTTTCTCACTTGAGTATATTTTGTGGAAGTACCTTTCTCTATAAGCATAAGATGCAGAAATTTCCTGGCTATATATTTGTCTCACCTACAGGAAATGCATATGTTTAAATAGATAAATACACTTTATTTTATTTTTTTTACCATTAATGCTATTTATGTATTTAATTTTCAATATAAAAATAGAACTTGAATAATCTATATTTATTTACAGTACTTCTGACATCAAATGCATGGAGTTTTTTTCTCCCTCACACAACCAGTTCTCCTATAATTTGTTTGGTTCACTTCTGATAATGTCTACCTGGAGATAACATCAGGTCACACAAGTTAGGGGCTCGGTTCCACAATAGTGTTCCCACTTCCAACACTAATTGCAGGTCCTAGGGTTTACCTACTGACCAAGTGGCTATAAAATGGGAGGTTTCCGGTCCCAAGACCTCAAACTTGAGTTAATAATTGGATAGAAAGACTCAAAAATTTGGGGAAAACAGTTTACTTAGTATTACTGATTTATTATAAAGGATACAACTCAGGAACAGCCAAATGGAGGAGATGCATAGGGCAAGGTAATGGGAAAGGGCGCACCACCTCCTCTCACCACTTCTCACAATCTGAAAGTGCTCTGAAACTCATCAATTAGAGATTTTAATGGAGGCTCCATTACATAGGAATAAATGATTAAATTATTGTCAGTTGGTGATTAACTCAATCTCTAGCCCTTCTCTCTTCCCTGGAAGTCCAGGGTTCAGCTAAAAATTCCAACCCACATGTGTGGTCTTTTTGGCAACCAGCCCCATTCTCTAAGAGTTACTGCATTGGCTCAAACTATGGTTGAGGGACTTACTACGAATAAAAGGATACTCCTTTAACACCTGCTACTCATAATCCATGGGTTGTTTAGCTATTGTGCCAGAAGTCGGTATGAAGACCAAATATATGTTTTTATTATCTCACAATATCACAGATAATGTCTAGTGAGTCAGAGTATTTCCTGACATCATTCATAATTCTGTACTCCATTATTTAACTTCAGAAAAGTTCAGTGAACCATCAGTGAATGCCCTGATAACTATTCCATAAAAGCTATATCCAAAAGTGGTAAAGGAAACATCTCTCTCATTTTGAAGAAAGAACATACCTGAATTTGGAGCTAGTATTAGTTAAGGTAAATGGCTAAAAGTGGCTTAAAGAACAAAGAAGTTCAGTGGTTTCTTAAGGAAGCATTTCAAAATAAGAGGTTCACATTGCAGAACAACTTTGTTCCATGCAGTCTTGGTCTCAGGAATCCTAGTCAATTTGTGTAGTTGAGGCTGGGTTGTTGGGAGGTCCAGCCAGCAATAATGGGAAAGAAAGCATGGAGGAGGCATGATTGCTTCTGTAAGGCTGGACTCCGAAGTCACCCATATCATCCTGCTGGCTCCTTTGTTGAGAATTGAGTTCCACTGCCTAACTGCAAGGGAGCTCTTTAGAAATTTGTTCATGTGCCCGGGAAAGGGGTGGGGAGGGGTGTGGACTTTGGTGGACAGCTAGCAATGCTGGTGGTTTGTTGGTTTGATTGGCAGTGACCAAACATGGTTCTTGCTGTTCTTTCCAGGAGGTGCACTCAGTGTACAGAATTTTGGCTGGGATTTTGAATGTTGGAAGCATTGAATTTGCAGCTATTTCCTCTCAACATCAAACTGATAAAAGTGAGGTGCCCAATGCTGAAGCTTTGGAAAATGGTAATTGATGTCTGTGTCCTGTGTCGCCAAAATGCATGTTTCTTTCACTTTGGTAGTTTTCACCTTGGTAGTTTCTCAAGATGTTGTAAAATGTAGTGTGAGTGTTTTCACTAACTGGGATTTTCCAAAGGATGTCTTGGAGAACATCAGTATTCTTTTCATAAGCTGCAAATAAATGCTCTGCAGTCAAGAATTCCATGGCAGGTAACTTTTGGCAGGGGTGTCAGCACTGGCTACTTTTGAAAATCATCTGTTATGTTTTGAAAAAATACAAGAGGTGGGTCCCTGTCTGAATCCCCTGAGTCAGCATCTGCTGGGGGCAAACGGACGCCTATTTAAAGTTCTGAGGGTGATAATAATGGTGACACAAGGAATGAGAAACCCGAGTCAGGAAAAAAAGTGATTTAAATAAACACCTTTTGTCTTAAACTGCGACATCTTTTACTGCCTTTAATAAACTGAGGTACTTTGTGACTATTGAATATAGTCCCCAGATATTTGACCAAAGACCATCTCCTCTCACTTTTTCTCATCAAACACCTGTGAAGAGCTTTCAGAACCACTTGGGGGGATACTGTGTCCATCTGGATACTTTTTGGGGTTAGAGAGTTGCCTTTTGAATTTGAAGTTCCTAGGCAGAGCCTGGCACATCGTAGATGTTGAGTCAGTGCTGGCTGGCTGGTTGGCTGGCTGGCTGACCATTCTCTGGTGTCACCCTTACCCTTTACTGCAGCTGCCTTCGTTCTCTGCATCAGCCCTGAAGAACTCCAGGAGGCCCTTATCTCACACTGTGTGGTCACCCGCGGTGAGACCATCGTCCGAGCCAATACTGTCGACAGGGCTGCGGATGTCCGAGATGCCATGTCCAAAGCGCTGTACGGGAGGCTCTTCAGTTGGATTGTCAATCGCATCAATACACTCCTGCAGCCAGACAAAAATATATGGCAAGTTCCCTCGGGAAGCAGAGGCCTTGGAGAGTTGTCAGTGACCCTGATGTCTCTCAGAATGTGCAAGAGGAAGTGTTTGGTCCTTTCCTGCGTTTCCTTTAGTGAAGTTCTCCGGTCTTTTCCTTTAAAAGGAGAATGGGATCCAGGAAAATGGAAGAGACACATAACTGAAAGAGCTATTATAGTGTAATGTTTAAAAGAACAGACTTGTCTGGGAGCTGGGAAAATTGGGTTTGCATTTCCACTCCATAGCTTGATCAGCCCCCATGTTCTAAGTCACAGTTTTCTCCTCTGTAAAATAAGGGTAATAATATCTTCCTTGTAGGGTTATTTTTACAACGAGACATTTTATGAAAAGTTTTAGAGCTCTGTGTCTTATAATATCATTGCTGCTGCTACTACCTCTTCTTTCCTAAGTATTAGTGGTTTCTGTATGGTGGAGGAATTGACAGCCTCACATTCCAGAGTTTTCTTCCAGTTTAGTGAGTGGGAAGGTCCAAGAAGGAATGGACAGCAGTTTTATCCTCTTCAAACAGAGTGGTTCCTCCCTAATCTCTCTCTCTGTGGAACTTCTGAGTGAGATTTTAAAGGATTCTATTGCTTAAAAAAGAAGTTGGAAATACTGTTGAAAGACTGAAGGAAGGAAGGTGTAAAACACAAACTGTTTCTTCCCTTAGAGGCAGTTGCTTTCTATAAGTGGGCGCATATGTTGGTAAACATGTGGACACATATATTTTCGTCATCTTGAGATGAATGTTTCCTCCCCTAATAGGCTCTTTTCTTCTCTCCAATGCAGTAGTGCAGATGATGGTATGAATGTGGGGATCTTGGATATTTTTGGATTCGAGAACTTTCGGAGAAATTCATTTGAACAGCTCTGCATAAACATCGCCAATGAGCAAATCCAGTACTATTTCAACCAGCATGTTTTCGCTCTTGAGCAGGTAAGACTGAAGTCTGAAGTAATTAAACCTAATGTCTCCAAGTATCTCCAAGCTGCCAACAATTTGAAGCAGAAAGATTCTAAGGAAAAAACCACTGGTGAGACAGTCCTGTCAAAATAGCCAAAATTTAGCCAGAGAAAAAGTCGTGATTTTTGCAGAAAGTTACAGTTCCTCTCTTGAGTGGAGCTAGTGACAAGCTAGTTATTGAAATGTTGCTTCCAAACTACTTCATGCACACTGTCCAAAATGCTACATTCTCTTCTACTTTATTTGACCAAAAGCATCTATGATTGTGTCCAAAATTACACAGGATGAACTTAAATTCAGGGCACAGGTTCTTGCTCTTAACTCCCAAATAGGCCTTCCCTACTCCCACATCTTCTGCACACCAGATCCCATAGTAACTTGGGAGGGGGTTTCTCCAGGGAGGAGTGGGCTATGTTCTTGGTTTTCTCCAAATGGAAGTCTTTCCTTTTTGAGCTAAATGGTAAATAAAACAGGTGTGAAGCTCATGTGCCCAAAGGCTAGGAATAGGAGGCCATCCTCTTTACCCCAGTTTCTACCCCAACCCCAAGACTTTATCCTGTATGAAGTACTTCAACAATGAAACATTCTGACTGAACCCTTTCTTGTAGGAGCGAAGACACACACACACACACACACACACACACACACACACACACACACACTGTACTGTGATTACATAAACACAAAGACATGGAGTAAAAATATCAGTATTGGTTTTATCAGTGGAACTGGATAAATCTGTATTGCCCTCCTCTCCCCTCCCATCCTCCACAAAACTCGACCTCCTTTTTCCCTCAAGGCTCCTTGCATTTATTTCCCTGGGAAATCTGGAGTTTTCTAGTTTTCCAGTCTAAGATGATTCCATTGAAGAATGCTTTGTAGAAGATAGAAGTCTGCTTTCTTCTTGGTTTAGGCCATATGTATCACCAAAATAATTTTTTTCAGTTTCCCTTCTATTCCATGTCAGTTTCTAAATTATGACTTACCAAGTTGGTATTTGGGAGACAGCACTGTCCCTTCTTTTGCTGCTTCAGCTGTCTGCCACAGGCTGCCTCAGACTTACACCCAAAGCTTCAACAGTGGGATATGCAGAAGAGCCTTTTACTACAGTCATAAAACTGCCCGTTGCCACAGAAAGTGCATGGCAAATCCGCCTGGTGCTACCAAGGCCAATTATGGGCTGGAGAGACTCATGATCCTTTTTACTGCAGATGGAATATCAGAATGAAGGCATTGATGCCACAGCCGTGGTGTATGAGGACAATCGCCCACTCCTGGACATGTTCCTCCAGAAACCCCTGGGACTGCTTGCGCTTTTGGATGAGGAGAGTCGATTTCCCCAAGCAACTGATCAGACCCTGGTTGGTAAGTGTCTCTTGGAAAAGGCATAATACACTCAGGAGAGAACTTGGTTCATTGGTATTTTAACTTGGTATTCTGGCCACGTGGTAGGTTATGCAAGTGTAGACCCTGTTTTTAATGAATTGAAATCTTCAGCAAATGTCCTGATAGATTTGTGTCTTAGAGCAAACCTATCACCAAGCCTTCCTCACTTTCCTGTTGCTGCCAGTATCACTTAAACCTTCTTCTCCCTTATATTTCCTATAACCAATAGTTGCCTCCCCACCTTTTCGTACCCTGCTCTTGTATATTTTCTTGGACCCCCTCCGTGTCTTGGCCCAGTTTGTATAGAAGACTCTTCTGGTCTTCTGGCTTCCAGGTTCATACTTATCCCCTCTATCCTAAACATCCCAGCTAATTTAGTCTTTCTAAAGCCACCTTTTCATTAAGTTACTGCTGTCTATAGGATGCCAATAAGACACCTCCTCCTGACATTAAAGGCCCTCCACACTCTATCCCTGTTCCTCTGGACCTTCTTCTCTAATCGTCGGTGTTGCACACAATCTCATCCCTCACTTAGATTGTGAGATAGTTTGGACAACAAAGCCCCAATCTTTGCATTCCTTTAGTACTTAGTACAGTTCCTCACACAGAATAGGCCCTCAGTTACAACAATAGCAAAAATTATTTATTGACGGAGGAATAGAAAGTTTCAAGCCTTTTCCCCAGATAGGAATTGTCTGGTGGGAGAGATTCTCTTCTGGGAATTGAAATTGTCACACTTGGTGGTTTCCTTTTACCTATAAAGTCATCAGAAGTTGCCACAGTAAGTTTATACCAGGT
Organism: Spilogale gracilis; assembly: GCA_004023965.1. Taxonomy (NCBI): domain Eukaryota; kingdom Metazoa; phylum Chordata; class Mammalia; order Carnivora; family Mephitidae; genus Spilogale; species Spilogale gracilis. The sequence continues at coordinate 225,806 of PITA01000828.1, read as the reverse complement.
TTGCTTGCCTTCCATGGATATCTTCATGGTTCTAAAGCTAATTGGCCAGAGTTCTGGTGTCATCAGTGCCCATTCTAGGATTTCTTACAACAAGAGGTCTTAGGGTATAGCCTGACACTAAAGACAACATGAAACAACTAAACAGAGACTTGATTGTAAACCCTTGTTAATGGGGCATATTTCTACATTGTTGTACATACAATGATAACATCAGGCTGCCCTGAATATCCCTTATTCTGGGTCATTCCTGGCTTAAGGAGCACCTCTTTGTTTGAAGGAGCCAGCAGTTCTCATTGTAACTTTTAAACATGACAATCCACACAGATAAATTTGAAGATAATCTACGAAGCCAGTACTTCTGGAGGCCTAAGGGAGTGGAGCTTTGCTTTGGAATCCTGCACTACGCTGGGAAGGTGAGGCATGTGTGTGTCCATAAACCTGAACTGGACAAGGGGTATGTGTCCATATTACCCTGTCTGTGCTGCTCACTGACTTGCTTGCCGATTTCCTTCTCTTTTCAATTCTTTGTGAATACCTAATCATAATTCCCAAACTTTCTGAGTAGTGTTGCTCTCAGAAAGTCGCCCCTAGCAAAAGAGCCATTTCCTGCTGGGCTGCCTGTGGTGCTCCCTTCGGCTTCTTACCTGAGCTTTGGCCCAGAAGTGATAGCTGTCCAGAGGGACAACGTGGTGTAGCATTCACAGTGCCCAGCTGTGAATATGCACATTCTGAAGTCACTGGGAAATGTGCAGGTAACAGAGGAGGCTTAATATCACAGTGGGGCTTGGGTTTTAGCACTTTAACTCTATGTGTCTATAGGGCACCAAAAATGTCTAGATAGAAAGGGGAAAAATTCACTTCCCATCCAGATGTTAAGCTTTTATAACACTAACCGAAATTTCCACCTTTCATGACTTATGCCTCAAGCTCGTTTCAAGTTCCTGAAGCAGAGGAAGCATAAAGTGACTAATTTAGGAAATTCTCTGGTTCTGCAGCCAACAACTCATTGCTCGAGTTACTCTTAGAGGAGTCATTGGAATGATGGCTAATTGGTTCTGGTGTGGTCTGCTGAGGACCTGGTCCAAAAGAAGGGTAGCAGTCCAACAAAAGGCATTTTGGATTATTGTGTTGATTTAAGATTCATTGAAATTATTTTTGTATTCATACCATGGTATTGAAATTAATGTTATCTGACTTGAGCTTGGTTGAAAGGCAATTCTAATATGAGTGAAGAGAATTGTTTTTCTCTCCACATAGTGCATAGTATCTATTTTGGATCTTTGTTAGAAATTAGAACCCAATTTTTACCCTTAAATACTTCATTCACCTTAGCACTGATGTCTGACCATATACCCACATCTGCCTTAAGCCCCGCCCCCTCTCCTGTCCTCTTCCTTTCACCTCCCAATCTGTCTCTCCGTCCTTTTATACTGATTTCTTGTTCACCTGTCCTCCCTTTCTCTCTCTTCTTTCTTGATTTTAAGGAGGAAAAAGGATTTTTTTTTTCTGGGCTTGGTGGCCTTTCCAGAATTCTCTGGAGTGTTCCTTAAAATTTCTCTGACCTGGATCTCTTCTGTTGTGAGAACTGAAAATGGCTCCACAGCCCTGAGTGATCACTCACGTGCCATGAGTACCTCGGGGAGTAAGGACTGTATGGTGGTTATGAGCAGGGAGCCCAAATTGCCTGGGTGTGGAAGTCTGCCTCCCATCTGTGAGATGTGTGACCAGGAGCCAGTCATTTAGTTTCTCGCAGAGTCTCTGTCCACCAGTAAAATGGAAATAGTAATAGCATTTACCTTAGGGCACAGGTGCTTTATGCATAGTGGCCAATATACAGTGCCCAGTCTGTTTTTGTAGTTATTCTCACGTGATATATCTTTGATATGCCTCTTTTCTTCAAAGTGCACCTGAACAAGAAGTTAAGATAAATTGGTCTGTCAAAAATTACAGTTTTTTCCTCCTTATCTCCTGGTCTGGATTTAGAAGCATGGCTGTGTCAAGATAAAGTCTCTACATTGGTGGATGAATGACTGACCTCAGACAGCTTGCCAGTGTCGCCCACAGGGGATGACATAGGCTAGTTTGCTATTCGCTGTTCCTCTTGCAGGTATTATATGATGCTTCTGGGGTTCTGGAGAAAAACAGAGACACGCTCCCTGCTGATGTGGTTGTGGTCCTGAGAACATCAGAAAACAAGCTTCTGCAGCAACTCTTCTCGATTCCCTTGACCAAAACAGGTATGTGGAGCCCCCTGACCTCCCTGGGCCTGACGCTTCCACAAGCCTGCTGGCGTTTCCTTGTTTGTGTCGAAATACAGGCAGGGCTACTCTACTACCATTTGGAACTTGAAGCAGGGGTAAAGCTCCATCCAACTAACTTCAACAAAGGGAATGTGATTGTTTCTGTTGCAGTTTAAACACATAGCATCAGTATATATGTGCTGTGTACACATACAGACACACACACATAGACACACACTTTTTCTAACACTAACTCTTAGATTTCTCATTTTCTCTGCTTGCCTCTTTTCATTCTTCCATTAATAAAACCATGTGTTATCATTCATTCATGATAATAACTCTAAGGTGGTCTCAGTTGACCTAGAATTTTTGGGAAGATTAATTCTGTTCATGTATGATTCTAAGTGAAGGGCATGTGGGGAATCCAAAGGTCATCGAGTTGTGGGGTCCTCAGAGGTCACCTGGCCCAACTTACTACCCAGTTGGTGACCCACCCTCCTAAACAACCTAGAATAGGTCCATCCCTGGCCTGCATGCCTGGTCTTTGCCCTCTCACAACCACCTTCTGCTTAATGGCTTCTGTTTAGCTGCTCAGTCAGTTCTTAATGATGGGAAGCAAAGAACAGAACTTCCCTGTCTTTGCTATTTGGCCAGATAGATTCCCATTTGGTCAAGTTCCTTTGATTTAACTAGGATCTGCTGCCTTTGGCTGGGCGGCCCACTAGGTCTTCTCACAGCTTTCTTCTCAAGGGCGTTATGTTCTGAGGGTCTGTCTAAAAACAGCTGCAGGTATGCTTTTGTGAAAGCAGGAAGAGAAACCTCTTTGTCATTGTCATTATTTCCTTTTCTTTCTTCCCACATCCCACTTGAAATCATTGGCACCCATATCTAGTTTGTAGCCTTGGTATGCTGGGAGGGAATGGCTGCCAGGTCTGATTTTTAGCAACACGCAGTGCAATGAAAAGCTTGGCTAAGAAAAAAGCCACAGTCTACAACTTTTGCATCATTGTAACTTGGAAAGAAAGTTGAAACCAGTTCTTTTTTCTTTTTAAAAAGAGTTTATTTATGTATTTGACAGAGAGAAACACAGCGAGAGAGGGAACACAGCAGGGGGAGTGGGAGAGGGAGAAGCAGGCTTCCTGCTGATCAGGGAGCCCGAAGTGGGGCTCGATCCCGGGACTCTGGGATCATGACCTGAGCCAAAGGTAGACGCTTAATGACTGAGCCACACAGATGCCCCTAAAACCAGTTCTTAACTTTCTTCAAACATGCTCCTTTAAAGAAAAAATAGTAGGGTACCCATTAAGAAAGCTGCCTCCACCTTTCTTTCCAGACCTCCCTTGAGCAGAGCCAGGATTTGATTCATTATCTCCTTATGAAGACCTTTACCCTCAAACCTTGGTCCTAAAGAGATGCTGCATTGAAGGTCAGAATAGTAATCAAGCTTCTAAATCATAACACTTATTTTTGGTTTTAATGTATTACAGCCTTTGAAGGTGGGAGAATTTTATTGGATAGAAGTAGTTTGTTTTGTTTTTGCTGAAATTACAAATATTTGTTTCCCAATGGCCAGAAGGGAGCAGGACTCCCTCACCAGACACTTAGGTCTTATCAGGAAACTTACTTTCAGGGGCAAAAATGCAGCCATCATTAATACCCCTCATTTGTACTCTTTGAAGTGAAATCTATCCAAATGACTTGTCAGTTGGCATTTATACTCTCTCATAAATATGAGTAACGATTTGTCAGATCTGTTCATAACTTTAGAATTTCCAGTTTCTCAATTGTGGACAAAATAAAAACAATTTCACAGCACAGGCCACTAGGTGGTGTGATGCAAGAGGTCAAGCTCTGCAGCAAGCCTTGTATTTGCCCTTGATCGCCTAAACCAGCAAGAGGAACAGGAACAAAGAGATAGCCTCTGCTTTTTTTTTTTTTTTTTTTTTTCTCTTTTCCCCCCCGAAAGCGCTTTCTTCCTGTCTTGTAACTCTTTGTGAATCTTGCCTTCAAACTGCATTCCATACCTCCTGGAGGAAACAAAAGTAAAAAAGAATAGTGGAAACAAACATGTTTTCCTAACAAGCTTCCTTATATTCATGAGCCGTATATTGTCTATAATAATTTCTTTTGAAATCCTCAGCTTTATTTTCTCCACATTTTGAGTATAATTTAAAAGCTCCAAAAGCACATCAAAACTAATAAGCATTCTATTTTCTTTTTCTGAAATTATTCATGTAACAATGCCTTCAATCAACATTCATAGAACAGCTTCTAATAATAAGACATCATTTAGGCAGCAAGGAGGAGATAAAGATAAAATGACTTTGCCCTAAAGCAACAGGATCTTTCCTTTACCTTCACTTTCTATTTAGTATTTATGTCCTTATGATGATATTTGCCCCCAGAATTATTTCTAGAAAAATTGTGCATCCAGTGTTGTAGGTCAGAATATTAAGATTCTAAGTTCTAAAACATCCATATTCTGTATTTTTTGGTTTTAATATATTACAGCCTTCAAAGGTGGAAAAACCTTACTGGACAGAAATAATTCATGCTGTTTTTACTGAAATTGCAAATACCTGTTTCAGCTCTTGTCTCTTTTGAAAGCAGATGTGGTTGTGTCTCAGCATTCTCTCTGGAAGCAAGGTCCCTCACATCCTGAATATGCCAATATTTTCAGTGCATGAGAAAACATATTCTTGGTTGTTTTTATTTTTATTTTTTACCTTGCTTCAAACCTTTAAATACTTGTTTTATTAAAATTAAATGGGTCACTAGTTCAATGAGCATAGATATGGGTAGTTTCTTTACAAACTTCTTTAGGAGATGAACTGCAGAGAGGGAGGGAAAAAAATCAAAGTTGGGACGCTTTGGAGGCTCTTAGCCCCAGACTTTGAAAAGAGGTCCATGGCTGAACTCCTTAGTTTTGAGAGAAGAACACTCTTCTCTTGAAAGTGTTCTGGCTTCTGATCCTTGTGGTGGTTACATGTATGTCTGCTTTATAATTTCTGTTATACCATCCATTTGTTTTGCACACTTTTCTGTACATGCCTTCTGTTTCACAATAGCACTTTTATTTTCCAAAAGAGAGGAGATCTTAAACTGCAAAGAGAAACTTTTGTTATCTAAGATTTCCTATTCTGTTAAGTTTAGGTTTCCTGGTAGCTAGACGGTTGCAGCCCTTGTCTTTCAAAGGCAGGCATCAGAGAGCTTCTGGATGACATTCCTGTCTAAGTCAGCTTCCTCTCTGGCCTGCTGGGCAGGTAACAGTCCCTTCATTAGTGTTTACAAAACAGAAGTATTGGTTCTTGGCCTGATCTCTTAATGAGGTTGAGAGGATTAACCTCAGTGTGTCTTCGTGTGAAACCACAATATAAAATCAGAGAGTAATCCAGTTGCTTGTTTCCTGTACCCACCTTCCTGTTCATGTTGCACATCCTCAAAAACCGAAAAGGTTGAAAACAGACCTGTATCCCTGAAACAAATAATACATTCTAATGTTAATAAAAATGAACAAAATAAACATGGACATAAAAAATATAAATTCCATTGTCAATTATAACACAATAAAAAACTTTTTTATAAAGGACAAACAAAACGTAGGGTGTGAAGTCAGGAGGTACTGGGTCATCAGGACATAGGGCGCCTCCCAAATTTCTGTAGCCCCTTTAGCAGCAGCCCCTTCTCCTGGCACACAACTACGCGTGGTGAGAGAGATGCCTGTGTCTGACGACACACTCCCATTCCAGGGTACTCCCTGGCCATCAGGCACATGGAGGCAGCTGTAGACAGTATGGGTTCTCAGACTTAGGAAAGTCTCTCTTGCCTCTAGATGGGCCACTTCAGACGTGGTGAAATTTTCTTTGTAATACTTCCTATTGATAGGAAGTTCTCTGAAGATTTCATGTGTGAAAATTTGATGTGGCAGCAACATTGCTTTCTAACCCTTCAGCTGGTACATTTCAAACTGCATGATATAGGTAGAAAAACATTAAAAGGGAAGATGTTATAACACGGTCTCATCACATATTTTCTTGTTTGGGGGACATTCCACTTGCTACTAATAAATGAGAGGAAAGTTCAAAAGGCTCAAGGGAGAGAAGAGGAGGTTTCAAAAGGAACTTGAAAAATACATTTCTGTCTTTAAATTGTGAATTCTGACTTCCAAATAGGAGTGTGGGGTTTTAAAGGAGTGTGGAACTTGGAAGAAACTACAAAAAACAAGAGTAGTGCCAGAGGGAATATTCTGTGAGCCTCCAAGTCTGGTTTTTCTTCAGAATCTAGAACTGACTTTGGCTCTATTTTCTCCTGTCCAAGCTTTCCAAGGTAGTTCCCTTGGAATTTGATTTGAAGTGAAAATCAACAATAAATTCTCTTTATCTTGACTTCCACTGGTTCCTCTTTTTATTTGGATGAGGGGGGCAAGGTGAGCCCCCAGGCTGCATCTATAAAGCACTGACACCATCACTGCTGAAATACTTGAAGTTGCTTGTTCCTGATTCTGTCACTCCCCAAATTTAGCATTCAGCTCTGAAGAGGATGCCTGTGGTAACTCTCTCTGAGAGTTTTCATTTTCCACGTAGGCTTCTCCTTCCTACTTGCAGTTCAGAAAATGGGTCTAGCAGGATGAGCTGCCTCTAAATGACAAGGTTCCAGGGTCACAGACATGGACAGTGCTTGCCTCCTCCTGAAACAGCAGCTCTAATGAGCCAGCCTTGTCAGGAAGCCCTCCTCACGCAGAGGCCTGCTTCTTTCTATTTAATTTGAGAGTATTTCAGTCAGTAGATAATTATATAGGGTCTGTAGGGTCTGTCTAGATACGGTGTTGTGCGTAGGTGCTTTCTAGAAGGAATAAGAAAAAATCTCAATTCAAATTGGCAGGGACAGACAGTGCATGTCCTAAGTGCATAAAGTATACATAAAATAATGCAAATTCTGAATAGGCATGTAAGTCAGTAAATGGGGACAATATAAGCATTGTGTCTACATAAGTAAAAATAGAAGGAAAAGTTATAGAAATATGTGTTAGTATGGGATAAAACTTTTAATTATAAAGACTTGTTGAAAGTTTTTTTTAATTTTTTAGTTTTTTAAAAATTTTATTTGAGTGCAAGAGAGAGGGAAAGTATGGAGGGGGCAGAGAGAGAGAGAAGCAGGCTCCCAGCTGAGCAGGGAGCTTCACGTGGGGCTAGATCCTAGGACCCTGGGATTGTGACCCAAGCCAAAGGCAGACAGACGCTCAACCAACTCAGCCTCCCAGGCCCAGGAAGAGGAGTTGTTGTTGTTGTTGTTGTTGTTGTTGTTGTTGTTCTTCTTCTTCTTCTTCTTCCTTCTTCCTTCTTCCTTCTTCGTCTTCTTTCTTCTTCCTTCTTCATCATCGTCGTTGTCTTCTTCGTCTTCATTGTCGGTCTTCTTCGTCTCTGTCTCCTCCTCCTCCTCCACCACCACTACCACCACCTCTGTATTCTTTTCCCCCTTCTCCCTCTCCTCCCCCTTCTCCTTCTTCTTTTCTTTTGTTTTAATGGGGAGTGGAGAAAATTGAGCAGTCTGGGAGTAATGAGGTATTGCAACGTAATTTGAACTGTATGGGTCCACTTGTATGCAGATTTTTTTTTTTTAAGACTTTATTTATTTGACAGAGAGAAACACAGCCAGAGAGGGAACACAAGCAGGGGGGAGTGAGAGAGGGAGAAGCAGGCCTCCCGCCGAACAGGGAGCCCGATGTGGGACTTGATCCGGGGTCTCCGGGATCATGACCTGAGCCGAAGGCAGTCACTTAACCGACTGAGCCATTCAGGCGCCCCTGTATGCAGATTTTTTATACAAATATAGTACTGTCAATATATTTTCCTTATGATTTTTTAGCTTACTGGATTGTTTAAGAATATTGTATATAATATAGATAACATATAAAATATGTGTTAATCAACTCTTTATGTTATTCAGTAAGGCTTCCAGTCAACAGTAGCCTGGGGGAGTCAAAAGTTATTTGTGAATTTTTGATCACGTAGGGGTTTGGCACTTCAACTCCTGTATTGTTCAAGAGTCATCTGTATTTTATTTTGCATACAGATCTTGTACATGTTTTGTTAGATTTATACCTAAGTATTTCAACTTTTGGAGCTAGTATACATTTTTTGTTTTGTTTTCAGTTGTCCAGCTAGTATATAGAAATACCATTGATTTTTGTGGGTTGACATTATCTCCTACAACCTTGCTAAACTCAGTAGGAATTTTGTTTTCCTTTTTAGGTTCCTAGGGATTTTCTATATGGACAGTAAGAACATTTATTTTTCTTTCCATTTTTAGGCTTTTTATTTCTTTTTCTTGCTTTATTTCACTGGCTAGGACTTCCAGTACAATGTTGAATAGAAGTGGTAAAAGGAGAGACATCCTTGCTTTGTTCCTGATCTTGGAGAAATAGTACTGAGTCTTTCACTGTTAAGTTTGATATTAGCTATAGGTTTTATGTAGGTGTCCTTGCACTTGTTATCCCCTTTATCTGGAATATCCCCTAAAACATACCCACAGCTAGCTTCTTCATTTTCTTTAGGTCTTTGATCACAATCTGCTTTTCCTGTTAAAATTTTCACTTATTCAATATTTTGTATTCCTATTTCCTCTTTTATTTTTCTCCTTAGCACTTATCACTACTTTATATACCATATACACTTACTTATTTTGTTTATTGTCTACCTTCCTCCACCATAATGTGAGTTCCAAGATGGCAGGGATTATTGTCTGGTTTGTCTATTATTGTATCTTACCTGGCATGTAATAGACATTCAGTTTATGTTTACTGAATAAATAATGGATGAACCAAATCTACCCAACCACATGCATCCATTCCCATTTCTGTCTTCCTTCCAAATTACTGGACTATGCTTGCCCTTAATACAGGCCAGCTCTCCACTTGTCCTCTCTATTCTTTCCCCTTTCACTTTCACAAAGACTTTGATCATGCAGTTATTCCTCTTCTCTTCTGCATCATCTATTTATCCCTCCTTTTTTTTTTTCTAAAGATTTTATTTATTAGAGAGAGAGACAGCAAGAGAGGGAACACAAGCAGGGGAGTGGGAGAGGGAGAAGCAGGCTTCCTGCTGATCATGGAGGCTGATGCAGGGCTCCATCCCAGGACTCTGGGGTCCTGACCTGAGCCTAAGGCAGATGCTTAATGACTGAGTCCCCAGGTGCCCTACTTATCCCTCTTAATGTGATCATCCTCATCAAAATAGTGTCTTCCATCTTTGTTATTCCTTGTTTTATGTTAAATTGTGTTTCTCCCCACCACCACCAAAAAGATATGGTGAGTCCTAAGCTCCAACACTTCAGAATGTGACTTTATTTAGAAATGAGGTCTTTATAGAAGTAATGAAGGTAAAGTAAAGTCATCAATGCGGGTGCTAATCCAATGTGACTGCTGTCTGTATAGAAAAGAAATATTTGGACATAGAGACACACACAGGGGAGAGTGCCATGTGAAGATGAAAACAGAGCAGAGTGATGCCTCGATGGCTTCTCTCACCTGAACCTCTGAATGAAGTTCTGTTTCTATTCTTACATTTTACAGTCTAACAGCTAAACTATAGTCTTTTCAAAAATGTAACTCTGATCATCTCACCCTGCTTCTTAAAGCCTTCAGTGGCCCCTCATCACACCTAGAATAAAATCCAAAACTCCTGGGGCACCTGGGTAGCTCAGTCAGTTAAGCATCCAACTCTTGGTTTCAGCTCAGGTTGTGATCTCAGAGTCCTGAGATTGAGCACTGTGTGGGGCTCCCCACTTAGCAGAGAATTAGCTTCCCCCCTCTCTCTCCCTCTGTCCCTTCACCTGCTCATTCACTCTCTTTCTCTAAAATAAACAAATATATCTTTTAAAAAAAATGTTCCAAATTCCTTTCCTTTTCTACAAACTCAAACATTATCAGTCCCTGCCTTCCTTCTGTCCCCATCTCTTGAACTTTACTTTCTGACTTTCTGGCTCCCTTCTGTTCCTCAGGTATTCCAAGCCTTTTCCTGACTCTGCAGCCAGCTGCTCAGTGTGCCTGGAATATTCTTTCTCCAGATCTTTATAGCTCTGTCTCCATCCTGTGATCCCGGATCCTGCTCAGATGTCACCTTCAAAGAGAGGGCTTCTCTGCCCCCCCAATGGAGAGTGGCTACATGCTTCATACTTAGTCTGTTACATTACTCTTTTAACTATCTCCTTTGGGATCTAACATTATTCTTCCTGTCTATATATCACCTTCTTCCACTATTCCCAATGCTAGGCTGTAAGCCCTTTGAGAATAGAGACCTTATCGGCCTTTTTTTTTTTTTTTTAAACCATGGTATACCCAGAGCCCAGAGCAGTGCATAGTAAATCCTCAATAAATATGTGTTAAATAACTTTGTAACTCTTGCAAGATGGAAACTAAAGCTCAAACCCAAATCTTGACTCCCACTTTAAGGCTCTGTATTAATTTACAAGGGCTGTCATAACAAGGCACCACAAATAAGGAGTGGCCTTAAACAAGAGAAATTTATTGTCTCACAGTTCTGGAGTCTAGAAGTCCAAGATTAAAGTGTTGGCAAGTTTGATTTCTTCTGAGGCCTCTCTCCCTGGCTTGCAGATGGCTGCCTTTTCAATATTCACACATGGTCAGCCCTTGGTCTGTGTGTATATTATGTGTTCCAGTCATCTCTTCTTATGAGGACACCAGGCATATTGGATTAGGGCTCACCCATTTGACCGTAATCACCTTTTTAGAGGTCCTGTCTCCAAATGCAGTCATATTCCAAGGGACTGGGGGCTAGGACTTATATATGAATTTAAGGAGGGGATACAATGCAACCCATAACAGATCACTAAGAGGTGAGGGAGCTGTTTGATATGCGATCCTTACCTGTGGGACATGTGGGGGTCATCATCTTTCCCCCAAAACCCCAAGGACAGCTGTGACCTGCCAGAGGGTGTTTGTAGCCTCGCCCAGTCAGGGAAGGAGAGCTGTGTTCTCTCCCTTTTCCTTTCGCCCTTCTGCTGACTTGGAGGAACCAGTCTGGAGAAGAGAGAAGACTCCCCCAAGCCATGAAAGCCATTGGTCCAGTCTAGAGGGAAAGGAAGAATGGGGAACAGAGCTTTGAATTGATATGATATCAAAAGTTAAAAACAAGTAAGAATGAATCTTTACAACCAAAAGTAACTTTAATAACAGAAAATATCTGAAAATCTGTGAATTGAGGAAGAAATATGGTGAGTGGAACTGCCATCCTCATAGAAAGGTGGGTCAGCATGGGTGCGGGAAATAACAGGAAAAGGCAGATACGCTTCTGGTTTATCCCCAGTGAACTTGAAGCCTCTGTATGCTGATTTCATGCTCCAGGCACAGCAGAGAACCACAAAGCTTTCTGTACATGTGACCTTAGGAGGCTGGCAGTTTCAGTTACTCACTGTGGATTCCTCCCAGCACCAGCCTGGAGCAGGTCAGAGTCAGATTTTTGTCTCAAGAATAGGGCAAGTGACACTGACTAGGGCAAGTCACTCATGAATAAGAGAAACAGAGAATGTAAATTACATGGACTCTTCATCTGCCAACAATCTGTCATCAGAATTGCAGTTCAGTGCTTGTCTACCCAGCTCTGCAGTTCTGTCCCATGTAACCATCTTGTCTACCTGAGAAGATTGTCTGCCTCATGAGAACAGAGAGTGTGTCTTCTCTTTTATGTATATAGAGGCCATGTAGTTGGGAAGGTTCACAGTACTTCACAGCTCCACGTTTTTGCCCACGTGCATTCTACTTTCTGGAATTGCATCTGTCCCCTACTCCCATGCTCATCTTCATACCTTCCATCTTCCCCCCTCCCACCTCCAAATCCTTTTTTTCTTTTTTAATCTCCAGAACTCAGCCCTAGCCTCTCCTTCTCCAGGAAGTTTACAGTTGGGTCCAACTCCTTGCACCATTGGAGTATAAATTTCATGAGGATAGGATATTATCCATTTAGTTAATTCCTTTTTCCAACTGCTAGTGAAGCCCCTGACACATAGGAGATGCTCAGTAGAGTCTATTGGTTCAGGCAGGTAGTGCAGATTATGACCAGAATTTCTTGGTGGTCCTGAGAGCACTAGAAGCCTGTCAGAAATATTGGACCAGAACCATCCTGTGATTTATGGTGTTTGTTGGAAGTCCATCATTGGAAATCTATGTTCACAGGTTGTGAAGTTCAGAGAAGAACTTCACTTAGAATTCTGTAATCTGAATCTGGAACAGGTGTGAAGTCCTGCTTGGACTCAGGTACAGGGAAGCATGGGTGTAATTGCAGTTCCATCTGGCATATGCAATAGACTGCTAGCCCCCTTCCGGCTGGAGCGGAAGGAAAGGAGGAGGCTGTCCCAGAGGCAAACAGCACACAACGGATTAAAGTACAGATTGTGCAAGGAAGTGTGAGATTCACGTACTTGCTCAGAAATGTGGCCAGACTCCCTCACCATACTGCTATAATCTCTGTTGCTTCTGTGAGGTTCCATGAGAGGCAGCATCCTCCTCTGCCCTTTGACGGGCTGGAGGAGGAGGCAGAGTGTCCTGGCAACAGCTGGACAATCCCACTGGACAATCCCAGGAGAAACTTCACGCTTTCTTACCTCTCCCTTTGTGAATGGTTTTCATTCAAAAGCCTTGTTGAGACCAAATGCATGTGCAGTATGGTGGTGATGGGCAGAGAGCATATCTTGTAATTCTAGTTTTTTTCCCCTATCCCTGAATGCTTTTAGGTTTTGAGTTTGTATTATCCAAGTGCTATTTTCTTTTTTTATTACATTATTTTATTTTTTCCAGTGTTCCAAGATTCATTGTTTATGCCCCACACCCAGTACTCCATGTAATACGTACCCTCAATACCCATCACCAGGCTCACCCATCCCCCCTCGCCCTTCCAAGACCCTCAGTTTGTTTCTGAGTCCAAAGTCTCTCATGTTTCATCTCCCTCCTCAATTTACCCCAATTCACATTTCTTTTCCTTCTCCTACTGTCCTCCATATTACTCCTTATGCTCCACAAGTAAGTGAAACCATATGATATTTGACTTTCTCTGCTTGGCTTATTTCACTCAGCATAATCTCCTCCAATCCAGTCCATGTTGCTACAAAAGTTGGGTGTTCATCCTTTCTGATGGAGGCATAATATTCCCTTGTATATATGTACCATATCTTCTTTATCCATTCATCAGTTGAAGGGCTTCTTGGCTCCTTCCACAATTTGGCGATTGTGGCCATTGCTGCAATGAACATTGGGGTATTTATGGCTCTTCTTTTCACTACGTCTGTATCTTTGGGGTAAATACTCAGTAGTTCTAAGTGCTATGTTCTTTGTGTTTAAACGTAAGCAGCTTAAGTGTTTCCTTCCTTTTCAAAAGTCCACCTTCAGTTCCTTCTACCCTATCAGCTGTGGTGGAGTAAGGAGTCCTGGGCCATAAGTTGAGAGACTAAGATATACATTGCTAATTTGTACCCCTCAGATTTAATTCTCTGAACCCGCTTCCCATCTGCACATTGAGGTGTTTGTGTGAAGAACCTTCCCCGATTAGATGGAAAGTTAAAGTCAAACAGAAAAGCCCCTAATAATCTCTAACCCAAACCTTCAGTCTGGAGTTTGAAAGCTCTCACTGGGCCCTCTTGTGTGTGTTGGTCTATAGAACCATGCTGTCCAGTGTAATGTAAGATATTCTATTACCACACTTTAAAATGTGAAAAGAAGCAGCTTGTCTTAGTCTGTTCAGGCTCCCATGCCAAAATACCATAGACTGGGTGGTTTATGAACAATAGGAATTTATTTCTGTCAGTTCTTGTGGCTGGAAAATCCAATCCCAAGGTGCCAGCATGTTTAATGTCTGATTAGAACCCATTTTCTGGTTCACAGAGCCTTTCTACTCTGTTCTAATATGATAAAAGGGTCAAGGGAGTTCTCTGAGGCCTCTCTTTTAAGGCCATTGATCCATTTCTGAGGACTCTGCCATCATGAAGGCCCTGATCACCTCTCAAAGGCCCCACCTCCATGCTCAGAAACACAGTCTCCCCAGGGGCTTGGGGTGCATGGGTATATCATCACATGACGGTTAGGATTCAAAATGTAAATGAAGAGGGACATAAACATTCAGTCTATAGCGCAGATGAAGGTGAAATAATTTTAATAGTGTATCTTTACTCAGTATATCAAAAATAATATTCAACATTTGATCAATATAAATCTTACTAATGTGATGTTTTACTTTTTTGGTTGTTCTAAATAAGTTCTCAAAATCTGGTATGTAATTTATGCTTATGGCACATCTTAATTTGGACTGGCCACATTCCACGTGTTCTATAGCTACCATACTGAATAGCTGTCAGTCTGAAGAATTGCTGTCCTGGCCACAGAAATGCCTTGTTCCTTCTTTCAAAAAGAAGTGCAGAGATAACAAAGAGCCCTCTTGCTGGTCCTCCCAAGGAAAGTCAAGTCTTGTCTTCATAAAACCATATTTTATCGTGTCCAGATTTGATGTTAGACTATTTTCCTGCATAAGAGAGAAATCGCTCTTCTGGATTTGCTAAGTTCCAGCACAAGCTTTTAAAAATTTTTCTTGACTCTGTGGGCAGAGATAGAAATATTCCCATATTATCAGTAGTGAGAGCAGTGTTTCCCAAAATGTGTTTCAGGAAGCACTAGGTTTGTGGGATGTGAAGAGATGTGAAGTGAATAAGAGATATCTGAAGTGTGGGGAATACTGATTGTGAACATCCAATACATACCTTTATTGCAGAAATACCAAGAGATTCCTGTCTCATGTACAGAGCTTCAGAAACCAAGAAACTGTTTTTTGTGGAAAGCACCTTGAGGGTCAGGAGTCAAGTGGGACCCGCTGAGGCAATGTTGGTCAGAGAATTTTCTCCCTTACTTCCTTTTCCAGGGCCACCTTGTCATGTGGGTTTTAAATCCATTTCCAAAAGTTCCTTGTGCTTTCTTAGCTCTAGGGACCCTGTTGATGCTATGTTCTTGAAAAGGGAAAACTGAGCTTAATAATGAGTTGCGATAATGGCTCTAATATTGGGAATGTTAGTATCTATTGTGAATCAGATCCACTATCTTTCCTCAACATTTTTTATATTTTAATAGTTCTTTCATAGCTCCTAAATGTGACAGTGATTGTACATTTTATTTTAAAGTGGCAGTTCCATTTAGAGACATTTTGTTTTATTTCTTTAATGATCCTGTCAAGTATAGCCAATGTGGCAGCTCTGATTTTTTTTTCAAATGGTCATAAATAGAAGAAAAGTAAGTTCTGCTTCTCTCAGCCAGTATCCTTCTCATTCATAGAAAAGAAATATGTTCTCATTTAAGATGAAAGGTTCTTTGCTTTTATTTCATAGGTCATATTGGAGAAAAAGTCCCAAGGCCATTTACAGTTTATTAATTTATCCCACTATAAAATCTCTTTATAATGGGGCTTTCAGGTCATTTTTAACCCTCCTCCTCTCTTCCCTTACTAAAAGATAACTCTAGGCACTTCAAATCAAATGAATTAGAAACAAAACCATTATAATTATAATCTCTCTACTTAGAGATGGATCACAATTTAACACTTTTTCCCCAGGAATTTGGGTCATATTAATAGAAACTGTATTTTTCTCTTTAGAGTACAAGACTAGCTTCTGACAGTCTGGTCCATATGTTAGAAGCATATAAAAGTTAATCATTTTGCTGTGGTGCCAGCTTGTGTGCGAAGAAAAGATGTAAACCACAGCTGTATGAAGTAACAATTGTGAACTTTACTGGCTTGCACATGTGACATCAGTAAACCAAATAAAATGTCACTGAACTGAACTTGAGAGTTGGAAGTAGGAGAGAGGACCACTAAGATTTTATTAAGGTTTGTATTTAGCAAATATTTGCATTTCACTAGGGTAGTTCAGGTTACACGAAAACTGAATCAACTCTTTTCCAGATGATTAGGTTTGGCTTAGCCACAACAAAGGTGATTTCTTAGTACTCAGTCGGATCACTGGGTGGTTGACCTGGTTTGGTGTGTAAATGAGAAAAAAAAATCCAGACATCATTTAAAATCAATTGGGTTCAATCAGTTTGGCCAGGCAACAGTCCCATCAATTACTTAGTGGTCTGCATTGGATATGATCAAAAACCCTGAAACTACTGCAAATCTTAAAAGTATGCCCTCTTAGGTGATGGGCTTTCTTAGTGTTACTGCTCAGTGCTCTGCACTGCTGATATCCAGCCACAGGAAAGAAACTTGAATACTCTCTGCCTCAGTTACCTTTCTTTGTAGATTGGGGGCACAGCTCATAGGATTGTCACATTAAATAATTCATTTCATACACTTAGCACGGTATCTACAACCCTGTAAACATTCAGGGAATGTTAGTATTTAAGAATTGTTAACTCTTTTCTGATCTGTAGCTAAGTGACAAATACAAAGCAAGGTAAGTGGATTTCTAAAGTTATTTCCTTATCTCTGATGCATTTTTTTAAAAACCCAGATGATATTACATAGTACTGTGGTCTTTCTTTTTTCTGTTGAGAGTTTGTGATTTCGGTGTTTTTTTGTTTTTTGTTTTTTGTTTTTTTTTTTTTTTAAAAAAAAACAGCTTAAAAATAAGCAAAAGAATAAAATAAACCCTTAATCTTAAATCTTAAATCCTCAAGTGTGTTTGCTTACTTTTCTAGTCAACCAACTCAACATTTAATGAGGCTCTGGGCAGTAGAAAATTGGATATTCTCTAAAACTCTGATTAACCAGAATCCCTAATTACTAACATTTTTGTAAATCTCAAAAGGTATGGTGAAGAGATTGTCACTGAGACAGGTTATTTGGCTTTAACTAAAACTCCTTGGCCGACTACGACCTCTAGGGGTTCCATGTGGCTCTAATCAAATCCCCTATACCAGTAATATCTGCATCTCACCACTGAAACTCTGTTAACTATAAGTTTAATAGGAACACTTTGTTCCCAAAGCTCAATAAACATTTGTCCAGCCCTCTGGACGATAAAACCCAAATACAAAGAAAGTAAGTAACTCATTTAAGCACTTCTAACCGGGAAGGGGCAGAACTGAGACAAACCCAGGTGGTTTGACTGCAGAACTCAAAATCTTTACTTCACCTCTGCAATATAGACCTCAAGTAACTTGAGCAAAGGGTCTGAAATACAAAAGGAGCGTGGCATGGACAAAGACCAGCAAAAAGGTCAGGATACATGAAGTGAGATGAACTAGGGCCTGCTCTTAGTGTCGGGTGTAATGTTAAATAAAAATTTAATGCACAGTTTATTCACTCATTCATTTACATGTATTTGAATGCTTACTCTCTGCTAAATAGACCACTAGGTATAGAGTGGTAAATAGAATACACCTAGTGCCCTCCCTCATGGAGCTTAGACTCCAATGAGAAGACACAGTGTCAGTTAGATTCACTGGTAGCTTTCAGTGTCACATAAAGGAACATCTTTAGCTTTGATGAGACATTCTCTGGAAACATTTAAACCATAAATCTGTTTCATTCAGATTCATTACTCATCCATGGTGCTACATAACTGCAAAATAGTTCACAGTCAGTTGCCTATCTCCTTAGGATAATGAACCCTGGCGTTCTTGGATGACTGAAGGAAGAATCAGTGATACTGCACTGCACTTTGACAGGAGATGGTAGATATGATCTTTTTCTAGAATGCAAGGGTAGAAATCATCCAAACAGTTTTTCTTTAGCATCTACTATGTGTAGGACACTTTGCAAGTCTTTAGCAGGTGCTAAAGAAATATTTTTTAATGAGACATTCTCTAGAAACATTTAAACCTTGATTGAGAATAGAAATACTTGTACTTGGCTACAAAGGGCTTATGATCTCTATAAGGAATCATTCCTAAACAAAAATACCAGTGTAAGGTGAATATTTATATTGACTTGAAAGGACTCAGACCCTCCCACCCTGACTAGCTGTAGCCTCTAGAATTAGCACCGATTGTGATGCTTGTAGGGTTACTTCATCAGAGGAAGAATCTTTTTTGCTGATCTTTATTCTTAATAAACTCTGTTCTTTTAAAAACAGTCAATAATTATGGCATCTCAAGTATGTAGGATAAAGGCTTGAATTTAGAAAATATTTTTAATTGAAGGGTTATTTTGTATGCTATTTCGTAAGGCCCAGGTCTGTATCATAAGGCCAAGGTCTATATCATAAGGCCAAGGTCTCAAAAAGGCTACACCTGTACTTAAGATATAAAAATAGATTAATTTTATCCTTCAACACCAAGACGCATCCAGGGTTCAATAGAACTTTCTGGGCAGTATCATTTTATGAGTTGGTAACACCAAAAAAACCAAAAATCATATATATAAGAGAGAAGTGTGGGTGTATGGGTGTTAAGAAAACCCATGGCAATGTAGCTTACGTGTGAGTAATGCTGACCAGTTAGATAAGTTGTAAGTTTTTTTTCCTCGCAGAATGTTGCCTTTCTTGGTATGCCTTTCCTCATCTTCTGGATTCTGTGGTGTTTCTCAAAGATGTGTACCTGGACGCTCAGACTAGGTCCTTTAAAAAAGGAGCTGGGTGATACGGAATAGTCATTCTTTGGAATAAAGCAAAATAATTGGTAAATGTGAAAAATAGACTTGGGAAACTACAATTTAAAAGTTAACCTTGGATGCTTACAGAAACTCAATAGAAAAAAGGATTTACATAAGTGATGGTTACATTCATATTAGTACCAAGTTCTTCAAAATGGCAATGTCGAATCTGAAAGAAGCATGATTTTTTTTACTAGGAGAATATATATTATGAAGATGTTTAAAATAAGCACTGAATTCCTTAATCTTAAAAACATTGTAGGGAGGGAGAAAAACCTACACTTTTGTTCCCTCTCTTATGTGCTAAGAAGAGTGTTATAAAAATTGGGGATCTGAATAAGGTCACTGTAGCGACAATAGCAAAGTGAAGGATGAGTAACTAAAGAGATCACAGAAACCCAACCATTGCTAGTTGTTCAGGGTGGTCAGCTGTGAGGAAAGCATTGAAAAATTACATAGCCAGGTCTCAGTAAAAATTATTTATGCTTCCTTCATTTATCTAGGCCGTACTATCACCACCCTTCCTCCTTCTATTGCCTACCAAACTGCCAAGAAACAATACTACATTGTGCAGATTTTAGTTCTATCTTTTTAATCTTGTTCTTTCTTATTTCCCCTACCTCAGGGTTCTTTTAAGATTTTACAACTGTAGGTAGAATTTCAGAGCTGAATGGAAGCTAACATTATTTGATCTTTTTTACTATAATTTGCATCCACAGTTGTTACTCTTACTCATTTGCTTGTTGGTCAGCATGGTGTTGGTTTAAAAAAAATTACTTTTTAAGAGCAATTTTAGTTCACAGTAATATGAGGGGAAGGAACAGAGATTTCCTGTATAACCCCTGCCCACACATGCATAGCCTCCTTCATTATCAGTATCTTCCACAAGAACGGTACCTTTGTTACAATGGATGAACTTATAATGACACATCATTATTACTCAAAGTCCATAGTTTATATTAGGGTATACTTGGTGTTGTCCATTCTGTGGGTTTAGACAAATGTATAATGACATGTATCTATCATCATGGTATCCTTGTAGGATATTCACTGCCAAACAAGTCATCTGTCCCCTGCCTATTCATCCCTTCCCCCAACTCCTGATCTTTTTATTGTCTCCATAGTTTTGCCTTTTTCAGAATGTCATATAGTTGGAATCATACAGCCTTTTCAGATTGGCTTCTTTCACTTTGTAATGTACATTTAAGATTCTTCCAATGCTTTTCATGACTTGATACTGCCATTTCCTTTTAGTACTAAATAATATCCTGTTACCTGGATATACCTTAGTTTATCTGTTCACCTCCTGAAATACGTCTTGATTGCTTCCAAGTTTTGAGTTTGTGTGGACATGAGTTTTCAACCTCTTCGGGTAGATACTGAGGAGTGGGACTGCTGGATCACATGCTAAGAGTATGTTTAGTTTTGTAAGAAACTGCCAAACTCTTTTTCCAAAAATGGCTATACTGGGGGCACCTGAGTGGCTCAAATGGTTGAGTGTCCAACTCTTGGTCTCAGCTCAGGTCTTGATCTCAGGGTTTTGAGTTCAAGCTCCACGATGGGCATGGAGCCTACTTGAAAAGAAAAAAAAAATCACTGTACCATTTTGCATTCCTACTGGCAATGAATGAGAATTCCTATTGCTCCAAATCCTTGCCAGCATTTAATGTTGTCAGTTGTTCTTGATTTTGGCTATTCTCAGAGACATGTAGTGGTGTCTCATTGTTATTCTAATTTACATTTCCCTGTTGACATGTGATGTGGAGCATCTTTGCGTATGCTTATTTGTCATCTGTATATCTTCTATTGGTGAAGTGTCTTTTAAGAGCTTTGTTCCATTTTGGGGTGCCTGGCTGGTTTAGTCAGAAGAGCATGCGACTCTTGATCTTAGCATTGTGAGTTTAAGCCCTACCTTGGGTATAGAGATTACAAAAAAATAATAATAATAAAATTTAAAGAAAAAAATCTTTAGTTCATTTTTTGACTGGGTTGTTTTCTTAATGAGTTTCAAGAATTCTTTGTGTATTTTGGGTAACAGTCCTTTTATCAGATCTATCTTTTGCAAATAATTTTCTCTGATACTGCTTTTTGAACAATATTGTGTATTGCCCTGACCAACTCTCTGATTTATAGCCCAAGTAACTGTGTCATATGTCCTGGCCATAGATGTCACATAACCTCTTTTTTATACCAGGTTGACATTACACAGTTTTTGTAGTTTCCCCTCAAAAAGGTTCTACCCCTTTTAACACCACATTGCCTGGTATTGATCTAAGGCTGCATAGCCACAAAGGGTTTGCTTTGTGGGTGCCGTGGCAGAATGCTATAGCACACAAGTAGAAGACCACTAATATACTCGGACTCCTCATTTGACATACAATACAAGTGAGTCACAGAGAGTAGAATGATCTAAAGTCAATGGCAGGCCTGGGATAAGAATCTGGATTTCTCACTTTCAAGTCTAGTGTTCTTTTCATTGCTTCCATGCTGAAGAGGGAGAAGTAAAGGAGTGTTTATAGTTTCAAGCACTCACTTGTTATCCTGCACAATGGGAGTTAACAGCATCTGATTTCCTGAAGCCCTCTGTGGCTTTCTCTGTCTTAACTGAAAACACAAGGAAATGCCAAGTATTGTGCTTCACACAAAGAAATCAAGCAACAGACTCCTTGTCAACAGATAAGGTGTATTGAGCAGAAATTCTAGAGGGGATTTTAAAATCTGCAGTGATCAGTTTGTTCTGTCCTATCTGGGCATTTTACTTAGGATGCTAGTCTTAGATATATAATGTCACTTTTCTCTGTGAAACTACTTGATCCATAGGAGATTTTACTCAAGACTTTGGCCTCATTAGTGCTTGTACCAACTAACTGATATGAGTCCTCTACTGGTTTACATCCAAACCATCCGACTTTGGTGATACAAATGGATGGGGACTCTACCTGAAGGCCTGGAAGAGCAAAATAGCAAAGATTTTGTCCATGGTCTCAGTGACTTATGATGCCACAGCAGAGCTTTCCTTTTCCACATTTTTTTCCCTAAATTGCCTTCATAGTATTTTTATGGTAGGAGGGGTAATGCTTTATGTGTTTATGCTTATTAGGGTAAAAAAAATATTTTTTGCTATTATTATATGTTTAATATGAAAATGAGGAGCCCCGTGAGAGTTTGATGTATAAGGTCTCTGAAATTTATTTTATTTTATTATTTTATTATTCTAATTTTATTAATTTATTTATCCTTAGTTTTTTATTTATTTAATTTATTTAACCCTACATGGGGCTTGAACTCAAGACCCCAAGATCAAGAGTCATTTGCTCTTCTGACTGAAATTTGCTCTTCTGACTGAGCCAGCCAGGTGCTCCGGTCTGGATTTTTTTTTTTTTTAAAGATTTTATTTATTTGACAGAGAGAAACACAGCTAGAGAGGGAACACAAGCGGGGGGGGGGGGGGGGTGAGAGAGGGAGAAGCAGGCTTCCCACTGAACAGGGAGCCTGATGTGGCGCTCGATCCAGGGTCTCAGGGATCATGACCTGAGCTGAAGGCAGTCGCTTAACCCACTGAGCCACCCAGGCACCACCTCCAGTCTGGAATTTTTAAAGACCTCTCTTCTCACTAAGCATCTGCATCTTCCAGGTAGAATCCGTTCCCTTTCATGTCAAACTCCTGTTAATCCTTCAACATCTAGCTCATTTATTGCCTACTCTTCAGCTTTTTTCCCATTCTCACAAGAAAACTTAGTCTTCTGTCCTCTCATGTCACTTCATTCAGGTTTATTGTGACACTTTCCACTTCAAATTGCAATGAATTGTTTATACATCAATCTTTTCCCTTCCTCCAGCAGTTTCTCTTGGCTGTCCTCTCCTTAAGACAAAGAACCGTGTTCTGTTCATCTTTGGAAGAACCACAGAGGTCCCTTAATGTCTTATTTCAAAGCATGAGTAACTTGAGTACCATTAACTGAAAGTGCCTCTACTTCCAAATTACCCTGTTACCCGGACACTGGATGGTCTACAGGTCACCAACATTTCCATCAACAGAATCATTCTGTGAATGTTTTGTTCCTAAGAAGGCTTTCCATATCCTGTAAACATCTCACCTGAGTGAAGTAAAACAGTACTCTGTCCATGAACAAATGAGATCTGCATTAGTTGTCAGAGGAAAATAATAACTTGAAGATTTGGAACAAAGAGGAGGTTTGATGGAGGAAGTCTATACTGCCTCAGGAGTGGGGCAAGAAATAGGGGAACTAGCTGCTGGAGTAGGGAGGAAGTATATATAGCATTAAGGCCACGAGCACCTTCAGAAGTGGAAATGGGAGTGTGAAAAGGAATGTGTCGAACTTGAATACATCCTTTGCCAAATTACAGTTTGCCCAGGACCAGCACTGATTGGACTAAAACCTGTTCTGCTGCATAGGGATATTGCTCTGAGGCTGGAATAAGCAAGTCTCAGATGTCAGTGATGAGTGGGTTCTGGCAGATATGTGTATGTGAATTTCATTTTTTTTTTTCTGAATGAATCAGGTCTTCTTTGATAGATATCAACAGTCTAGGCTCGAGTACTTTTGTGAACACATCATGTCATTTACAAGCAAACTGTACCAGAAAATGTGGGGAAGGTAGGAAATACTAAGAGTTTTTTTTTTCTTTTTAAAGTTTTTATTTGTTTGTTTGTTTATTTATTTATTTATTTATTTGACAGAGAGAGACAGCGAGAGGGAACACAGGGGGAGTGGAAGAGGGAGAAGCAGACTCCCTGTTGATCAGGGAGCCCGATGGAGGGCTCGATCCCAGGACCCTGGGATCATGACCTGAGCGGAAGGAGACCCTTAACCCACTGAGCCACCAGTTGCGCCATGCTTTTTTTTTTCTTGACATGGCTCTACCAATGGGGTGATTCTTGTCATGATGATAGACTGAACTGATAGCTTTTGCCAGTGTGGTAATAAATTACAGAAAACAGAGGGCCTCTGCTCCACCTTTGACCAACTTAGGAAAGGGAAGCCTTGTTACCTCCTTGAATTCTGATGATCAGGTACAGTTGTTCGGTGGGCTGACATCCTGTTTATGAGTTCTAAAGCTTAAAGGAGGACAGAAGGAGTTGCTGTTTTTACTCACTTCTACAATTTTGAAATCACTGAATCACCTATCTTTAAAGCTGTAGTCCACATTCTAAATGAAAAAGAAAAAAAAAAAAGCAGCAAAAACATTGAGGTGGCTTCCTTCTAAGCAGACAGTCCAGAGGTGTTAATTATGCAGAACATCCAAAGTGCAGGCAGCTGCCAACTAGAAGTCAATACAGGAAAGAGGGTTTCTTTTGGGCTTTGAATTTCCCATGTGCATGTTGAAGGTTGCACACTCAGAGAAGAGAGTGAATTTGTTATGTTGTGTATCTTTCTTCTATAAAAGAGCTGAGAGGACAGGCTGGTGTTTCATTTACTCTCCTTGCCTTCCGGCCACAAACCTACAGCCCATTTGATATATTATCAATGATCTTTTCTTGAGAGATTAAGTGGGCTGGGAACTCTCTCACCTCCCCCCTGCCCATTTATTGATATTCACCCTCAGAGCCATAGATGAATGGCAGGGGAGAAAGTTAAAACTTGCAGAACAAAATCTAACAACACACGTTTTCTTTTGGCTTCCTCCAACTATTTCATATTTTTTTGGTAGCTGTTTTAACTTACTTCAGTGTATCAGATCTATAACACAAATCCTTACTACATTTAGGATAGGTAGGTATAGGTCACCTGGGTGGCTCAGTGGGTTAAAGCCTCTGCCTTTGGCTTAGGTCATGATCTCAGAGTCCTGGGATCGAGCCCTGCATTGGGCTCTCTGCTCAATGGGGAGCCTGCTTCCTCCTCTCTCTCTCTGCCTGCCTCTCTGCCTACTTGTGATCTCTCTCTGTGTCAAATAAATAAATAAAATCTTTAAAAAATAAAAAGGATAGGTAGGTATATAAAAACAAGCTTTTTTACATTTAAAATACTATAGTATGTTTTATAAAACTACTGAATTTGACTCCTTGCACTTTTACGAACTGCGGTGTTGTGACTGAAATTAGAACACCACAGACCCAGCAAGTATCACACCAGCCCTGGTCTGTCCCACGCTGACCTTATAAAGATCACCCATACAACCTGTTGATGCAACAAAGTGGAGTTCATTACTTACCACAGTCATGGAGGCCACCACCTCTCAAAGTTTTGGCAGTGCCCTGGAGAAGCAAAAGCAGGGTCAGAATGTATTGAGATAAAAGTTGTTTTTTGTTTTTTGGGTTTTTTTTAAGGTGGGGCTTTCAAACTGAAAGGGCTTGATTAGGGTTGGGTAAGGAACACAAAACAGAATGCTGTTGGTGGAAAAAGCAAGGTGAGGAATTTTGAGCCCAAGGATTCATAGAATCCTAAGGGGTAAATTGCTGTTGATATTTTCCATTGAAGAGTTGATTGTCTTAGGTCTTTCAGGGAGTTCCTGTAATGAACACTGGAAAAAGAAATTCATGCCGGTGGAGGTGGGGTGGTGAGGTTTTCCTATAGAAAACGTGTGGTTTAGGTTCTCAGTTTCTAGAGTGATTTTTGGATCAGTGGTTTCAGTTCTCAGGTCTACTTAGATAACTTATACTGGTAATAGATGAACTGAAACTGATTTTTTTAAAAAAAGATTTTATTTATTTATTTGATAGAGATCACAAGTAGGCAGAGAGGCAGGCAGAGAGAGCAGAGGAAGCAGGCTCCCTGCTGAGCAGAGAGCCGGTTGTGGGCCTCTATCCCAGGATCCTGAGATCATGACCTGAGCTGAAGGCAGAGGCTTTAACCCACTGAGCCACTCAGATGCCCTGAAACTGATTTTTGTTTGTTTGTTTGCTTGCAGCTTCTTTCTTAGTAGCAATTTGACATGAGACATTTACATTTCAGCATTGCTTTGCAGTAATTTATTAGCTTATGAGCCTATTCCTTGTGTTGGGGAAAATTTAAAAGGAAAATTTTCCAAATGCCTGCTAGCAGTCATCACGAGTACTCTGTAACAAATTCTGTAAACCCAGAGAGGGCAGCAGAGGGAAGCTGAATCCTGTGCATGATCATTTTAAACAGCAGCCATCATTTTGGGCAATTCTTATGAAGCAACTGAAGATGAAATCATGGGTCCTGGGTACTTTCCAAGAGATGAAATCCTCTGAGGCAGGGAGGAAATTGCTATCGTTTAAAAGTTCCAGCTATGTCTTCAGACCACTTGTCTCTTTCTCTTTAAGTTGGAGACAGAGATACTGTGTGGGATCATTGTAAGCTCCGTTTCAGATTCTTCTTAACCCAGTTCCCACGAAGGTTATAAATTCCTTTAGATACCTCTGGCTTCCATTTTCTCTTCCCAACACACGTCAGTAGTCACAGTTTCGGGTGCTCTGGGAGCAGTGAGGCATCCTTAGCCAAACAGGCTGTCCAGGGTGAAGCTGGGAGGATGCTTTGAAACAAATGTGAACTGTATTTACATTTTAGTTAAATGTGAACTGTATTTACATTTTAGTTAAAATGGAAACTTCTTATAGGTTATGTTTCTGAAAGGTGTGTGTACTAAGTCTGCAGAGGTCTATTGTTTATTCATGCTGTAAATCCTTTGAAATGTGTTAAAATGCTTCCCACTCATTATAAAGCTCCTGCCACCCCTGGATTATGACTTTGATGTCACCAATCCTGCTTCAAAGGGTTCTTTCTGGGCTATTAATCACAGTTTAGCCTCTGAAGATATCGCCAGAGAAAACATTTGAACATCTTTGTGCTAGACTTGCTAAAAACTTTGAAATCTCAAGTGCCTTCATAGGCACAAATTGCAGCATTTCCTTTCATTGACAACTTTTATTTTGCTACAGAATCAAATGACATCGTCAGTAAAAAAAGAAAACAAATCTTTAAGCACTGAGTTTGGGAGGCTAGGGATAGGAGAGGAGATTAAGAGCGGGTGGGTGATGAGGAGAAAAGAGTGAACAGGCCACTCAGCTCCTTCAAAGGTAAAAAGCATTGGGAATCAGAGTGTCTAAGACATCCAAGTCTTGGTTCCAAGTCCACAAGGTTCCAAGTGGAGGTTACCTGATCATTTTTTCTCATTTTGCATTAGTTTTTTGACTGACCAATGCTCACAGTAGCAAATTAGTAAGATTCCTTGGTATTTTCTTGCCTTCTCTCTGCTTTGAGACCTGTGTGGATGGACTATTCACAGCAAATAATAATATTATTATTAATATTAATAATCAGTGCTAGCTAACATGAAGTGAGCACTTATCTTGAACAGGCCCTGTGTTGACAGTGCTTATTGTGAATTACACTCCTTGAATGCCCTTAACAACTCTCAGAATGAGGTAATACTGTCTTGGTGTTACAGATAAGGAAACTGGGGCTCTGAAATACTAGCTAACATGTTCACACCCCAGGCAAATGCAAAAACCCATCAGTCCCCAGGACTCAATGGCTGCTGCCCACGCTGTTTGTGTCCTCTGGTTTACTGCATGGTGGGCTTTCTCCCTGTGTGCTGAGGGGCCCACTCTGCCAGATCTGCTGATCAGTGTCTGTGTCTTAAACCTTCACAGTGGGGTTCTCTATTGCCCAATTTCTCTTTTGGGAGAACGCCCAGCATCTTTTTCTTGCTTACCCATCTCTTTCAAAGACTAGCAGTGCCCTGGTTTGAGATTATTAATTTTTTAATTTATTGTGGTAAAAACACATAACACAAAATGTACCCTTCTAACACATTTTTAAGTATATAGTACAGTATTGTTCACTATATACACATTGTTGGAAAGCATATCTCTAGAACTTTTTCATCTTGAATTACTGAAACTCTACCCACTGAACAGCAACTCCCCATTTCCCTGTCCTTGCAGCTTCTGGCAGCCAACATTATGCTCTCTGTTTTTATGAGCGTATCTATTTTAGATACATCATATAGGTGGAATCATGCAGTATTTGTCTTTGACTGACTTAGTTCACTTAGCATAATGTCCCAGGTACATCTGTGTTGTCTCAAATGGCAAAATGTCCTTCTTACATAAGCCTGAATAATATTCCGTTGTACACATATACCACATCTTCTGTATCCAGTCATCTTTGATGCATATTTGGTTTGTTTTCACCCCTTGGCTGTTGTAAACAATGCTGCAACGAACATGGGAAACACATAGCTCTTCACGATTCCATTTCCAGTTGTTTTGGATAAATACCCAGAGGTGAGATTATTGGATTACATGGTATTCTATTTTTAATTTTTTCATGAACCTCCAAAGTATTTTCCATATTGGTCTACCATTTTATATTCCCACTAACAATGAGTATACCAAGGTTCTGGTTTCTCCATGTCTTTTCCGATACTTGTTATTCTCTGTTATTGTTCTTGTTTTATAAAATGACCATCCTAACAGTATAAGATGATATCTTGTTGTGGTTTTGATATGCAAAATCATCACCCTGGTTCTTGGTGATGTTGAGCATCTTTTATATAGCTTTTGGCCATTTTTATGTCCTCTTTGGAGAAATGCCTATTCAAGTCCTTTGCCCATTTTTACTTTTTTACTGTTTTTTACATATTTTTAAAGGTTCATTGACTTATTTTGGAGAGAGAGCAAGCATGCACATGCACAGAGAGAGGGGCAGAGGGGGAGGGAGAATCTGAGGCAGACTCCCCACTGAGCGTGGAACCCAACATGGGTCTGAATCCCACAACCCCAAGATAATGACCTGAGCTGAAACCAAGAGTCAGATGCTTAACCAGCTGAGCCACCCTGTGTCAATTTTTAAATCAGGTTATGGTATTTTATTTTTTGCTGTTGAATTGTAGGAGTTCCTTATAGATCTTGGAAATTAACCCCTTATGTGGTCTGGAAATATTTTCTCCAATTCTGTAGGTTGCCTTTTCCCTCTGTTGATTGTTTCCTTTCCTGTGCAGAAGCTTTTGATTTGATGTAAACCCACTTGTCTATTTTTGCTTTTATTGTCTGTGCTTGATAGTCTACCCAAGAAGTCATTGTTAAAATCAATGTTATGAAGCCTTCCCCCTGTTTTTTTTCTAGGAGTTTTATAGCTTTAGTTCTTACATTTAAGTCTTTGATCCAGTAGGAATTGAGTTTTGTATAAGATAGGGGTTCAATTTCAATTTTTTTGCATGTGGATATCGAGTTTTCCAAACATAGTTGGTTGAAGAGATCACCCTTTCCCCATTGTATAATCTTGATATCCATCTTAAAGATTATTTGACCATATATACATAGATTTATTTCTGGGATCTCTATTCTGTTCCATTGTTCTTTATGTTTGTCTTTATGCCACTACCATACTGTTTTGATTACTGTTACTTTATAATGTATTTTGAAATCAGGAAGCATGAAGCCTTCTGCTTTTCTTTTCCTTCTCAAGATCATTTGGATTTTTGGATCCTTTGTGGTTCCAGATGAATTTTAGGGTTTTATTAATATTTCTGCAAAAATGCCATTAAGATTTTGATGGAGATTGCATTGAATCTATAGATCTTTTTGGGTATCATGGACAATTTAAACAATATTAGCTCTTTTAATCCATGAACACAGAAAGGGTAGCAGAATGTGCCACCCCAAAATATGCCACTTTGGCATAAAGATTATTTGAACTGAAGGTAATTGAGAAGAAGTAGATATAAAAGCTCCCTACCTTCCCTGTTTACCTAAAAGCAAGACATAAATTTGTAGAAGTATCCCCTACCCCTCTCTACCAGGAAAGACAGAAGTTAATCACCAGAGACCACTCTAGACCTTTATTAGCCCAGAGACAGCACTGGAAGAATCTGTATAATAAAATTTAACTAACTTGCCCATACCTTCCATTAGCCTCCTCATATATTTACTTTCCCATAATTTACTGTCCCTAAAAACTCAAAGATCTTTGGTCATTTACCTAGAAATTTATTGTTTTTTTTGTTAAGGTGCTCTGTGAGCCCAATTCTAACTCCGGCTTGGGCTTGAGTTGCTTATCACCAAGTACTCCTGTGTGTACGTGTGATGCATATGTTAATAAACCTGTTTGTTTTTCTCTTGTTAATCTGTCTTCTGTCAGTCTAATTGCAGGGCCCCAGGAAATGAATCTAAGATGAGTAGAGGAAAAAGATTCTTTTCCTCCCCAAGTACAAGATATCTTCCATTTATTTGTGTTTCTTCTTTAATTTCTTCCAGGAATGTTTTGTCATTTTCAGAGTGCAAGTCTTTGCTTCCTTGGTTAAGTTCATTTCTAAATATTTTATCTTTTTTGATGCTATTGTAAATAGGATTTTCTTATCAAATTTTCATTGTTAGTGTATAGAAATGCAACTGATTTTTCGATGCTGATTTTATATCTCACAATATAAGATTGCTGAATTGATTTATTAGTTCTAAGAGGTTTTTTGGTAGGGTTTTTTGGTAGGGTTTTCTATATATGAGGTCATGCTACCTATGAACAGAGATCATTTTACTTCTTTCTTTACAATTTGCACATCTTCTATTTCTTTTTCTTGCCTAATTGCTTGCTAGTTGAATAGAAGTGGTGAAAATGAGCATTCTTGCCCTGTTTCTAATCTTAGAGGAAAATGCTTTTGATTTTTCACTGTTGAGTATGTTGGCTGTGGGCTTTTCATATATGTCCTTTTTATGTTGTGGCAATTTCCTTCTATTGCTAGTTTATTGAGTGAATTGGAGAGTTTTTATTATTTATTTTTTGCTTATGAGACTAATATAAATACAATTTATATTATAAATTATAGTTTATATATTATAATTTGTTTATAATATCATTAAAGTTTTAGAATTTAAATTCTTCTAAATTTTTCATATTCAGAGTGGATCATTTGGAAAATTAATAAAAATACAAGGACATAAAGGGAAAAATTACTCATAATACTATTCCTTAACTTTTCCTTCACTTTAACTTTCTGTCTTTTTTGCTCAGGTAACTTGGCCCAGACAAGAGCTAGGGTAACAGCAGCCTCAAGATCATTGCCTCCACATTTCAGTGCCGGGAGAACCAAGGTGAGTAGCAGGTTTGGACTCAAAATAATGTGGACTATGGGGAGCTCCTGCCTTGGGGATAATTCTAGAGTAGGCAACTTTAGTGTTTCTGGCCCACTGCAGAGGAAGTCTGGTAAAGAGATGGAAAGCATTTAGGGAATCAGAGGTTAGGAAATTTGAACAACATCATGGAATCCTTAAAATCCTGTGTTTCAGAAGAAAACATTTCTCCTGCCATCTTAACTTTAGTTCTTAGGGTACTGAATTAAACTCAACCTGAAAGAGTAACAGAAGAAAAAACAAATTTTAATTATATACATACATACAAGATCTCACTCAAAAAAGTGATTCAAAGGGGTAGTTAGAATTTGAAGCTTTTATGACATCTTAATAGGGGATGAATAGGGTGGGAAGTGGGGGAGAAGGGCACTTGTGGGAGAACAAATGACTTTTGGGGAAAACAAATGGTCCCTTAGGAGAATAGATGGGGGAGGTATGATTGCTTTGTGACAGTGCTGTTTAAGCAATTTCTTATCCCAATGCTCATTTCTCATCTCTGGTGGTAGGAGCCAGTCTTCCATGGCAGGTTGTGAAACTGCCAGGGAAGAGATTTATGGCAGTTGGATGATTCTGAGAGGCCCTGTTTTTAGCCAGATAAGGGAGGTTCAGAATAAGTCTCTTCTTGCAACTGTTGACTCTCAAATATCTTCAACTCAAAGTAACAACAATGCCACAGTGGCATATTCTGGACCCCTTCATGTGATTCTTGGGAAGACCACTTAAGATACAGAACAATGACACTTGAAAGTAAAGTCTATCTAGGAAGAGATAAAGCACTCTTTCTTGAGGCTATCATCAACCTACAGAGGAGGATAACAGGGACCAAATGGAGTCAGCAGGAAGGAAAGAAATCAAACCATTTCCTGTTGTTCTGCTTCACTCTCTGAAAAATAAGGGGTGTACTTGTCTGTGCAAAGGGAATGTTAATAAATATTCCACTGTAAAATATTTTTAAATGTTACCTTCTCCCAGCCAATGTTTAGCAAGGATATCAAGGATTGGCTGGTTATTGTTCATTGTATATACTAACACTGAAACACAATCATCTAAAAGGTGGTAGAGTAATAAAATAAATAGACCACATCTCTGAATTTTCATATATTTTATTTACATATTAAATGAATATTAAATTACTTAATAAAGAATAATAAATTCAGCCACACAGAATACTGTTGAATATTCTCAAAATTGACACATAGATATCTATATTTAACTTTCTTTGAGAAAGAAAAACTTACCTACATTTAATAGGGACTCAGATCATTTTTGTTAATAATTTTTATAGCCATGTTGCTGTTATAACCATATGTATTACTCTACTTTTCAGTCTTGTGAGTTTGTAGCAAGATATTATAACTATATAACATGGGTTATATGGGCCCCTAGGAGAGATTTACATCAGAGTTTCATTGGTTCTAAGAGCCTCTTGATATTATTACATGTAAAATTTTGTAAATACCATTGATTCTTATTCTTCGTGAAATTTTGTTCTATAAAGTTGCTGTGAACAGTGAATCAGCAAATATTAAAGCATTGCTCCTAGGGGGAATATGTGGTTAGGTTCCTAAAAGCCTCTGCTCACAACATTGTTGTCAACCAGTTAGTACATAATCTTGTTTTATGTGTGTTTCTATTTAAAGGCACATTATTTAATATATATTTCTTAGAAATGATTATATGCAGTATTTTTTGTATAAAATAATGTTTTTTTAAAAAAAACATTTATTTATTTATTTTAGAGAGAGAGAGAACTAGAGCAAGAGCAAATGCAAGTGGGGTGGGGGCTGAGAGGGAGGGAGAAAATCTCAAGCAGATTCCCTTCTGAGCCTGGAGTCTGATGCTGGGTCCTGAGCTCATGACCTGAGCCAAAACCAAGAGTTGGATGCTTAACCGACTGAGCCACCCAGGAGCCCTGAATATAATATTTTAATTGTAGTATTTGTGTCATTGAATTAAGGCCAACAGTACTATAACTCATGCCTGAGTGAAGATTACCTGATGCACATATGTTCTCCAAGAGGTATTTAATAACCTTCTTGTACTTACAAACACTAGACAGCATGCCAGCACTATGCTTGGGGGCTATTGTAAACAGTGAAATCACTGGCCGGAAGTACAAAAATGCGGAACACATGGCACCTCAATAAACCTGGGAAAGGACAGTTGCTTATAGCATGAGAGCTAAAACAAAAAGGCAGGGTATCACTTGTTCAACCTGAACTGGAAACATGTACATTAGGTGATCAAAGTTTTCACCACTCTATTTTTCTGTGAATGATCATGAAAGCATTGCAAGTACTGATTTTGGTGTTAAAAATAAATTTTAGAAAGGAGGCACATTCACAATACAGAATCCATAAAGAATGAGGATCAGTTGTATTTGTTTTTTTGGAATCATTGGCTCCCACTTGATTCTGAAAGAGACCATGGCATAAAAAAATTAAAGACTCCTGTGTAATATTGTCTATCAGCCCATATTATCGTCCTTCCCTTGATTTGATTTTGTGGCTATTGGATTCTGCCAGGACCTGTTCCCCGCCCTCCCCCACACCCAGAATACCAGCACAGTGTTACCTCTCTCTACACTGCCTCCTGTTTTTCAGGCCTTGTCTATGTGACAAGTGTGCCCTCTAGTATGTGGCATATATTTACATCATTATAATAATAATGTGTATCTGTGAGATGAAAATGACTCATGATTTGTTTTCATTTGGAAGAGGGATGAGTTGAAAGTTCTAGTTAAGATACCAGAAAATAAGTGCCATGACAGCAATACAAAAAAAAAAAAACCTCCAGGAATTTTTCTCTGTCTTATTCAAGGTCAGATAACACGGGTGGTCTTCTTAGGAAGCTGGCCTCCAACACATTCAGCATCAGCACACTGTGACATATGGATGGTGTCAGTGCCAGTCTTGCTTTTCCATTCAGGGTAGTGAAGGCTTTGAAAGGAGTGATGTTATGGGGCTTTTTTCTTTAAGGGTGGATGGATCGCTTGATAGCAGTAAAAATTCTTGACAAAGATGTTATCGATTGGGAAGACAAATATAAGCACTTCTGAGGTTTCAGCAAACAGCGGGCACTTACTGGGACCAGGAAAAAAATCTTTCAGTTTTTCATTTATTGCCAAAATCTAGATGGTTTATGAGACTTCTTGGAATCTGTGTCTTTATCCTAGAGTAAAATTTGTTGACAAATGAGGCAAGTCTTTTTAATAATACCATGCTTTCTGACCCATGTTACAAATTATATCAAATTACATAGAAAGGCAGTATATAATGTTTCAGAAGTAAGGCTTCAGGATCAGAAAGAACTGGGTTCAGATGTAGGCATGGCCAACTACTAGCTACAAGACTGGAAAATTTCCCTAAAATCGCTGAGCCTTAACCTCCGTATAAATACAATAGGAATAATAATAGTAATTACCTCATAGGGTCATTTTGAGACCTCACTGGCATAATATAGGCAAAGTGGTTACTACAGTGATTTTTTTTTTTACCTTGGAACAACAGGTGTTTTATTATTTATGTTTTGATAACCATCTAAAACTCCATGTGTGGGGGCACCTGGGTGGCTCAGTCGTTAAGCATCTGCATTTAGCTCAGGTTATGATCCTGGAGTCCCGGGATCTGAGCCCCACATCAGGCTCCCTGCTCGGCAGGAGGCCTGCTTCTCCCTCTCTCACTCCCCCTGCCTGTGTTCCCTCTCTAGCTGTGTTTTTCTCTATCAAATAAATAAAATCTTAAAGCAAAACAACAACAATAACAAACAACTCCATGTGTGGAGTCCATATCTGAAGCTTGCTCATTTCCTGTGGACTTGGAGTCTGTATTAGTTTGTAAAGCTTACTCAGGACTACTTTGAACACTAATCAGCACTTCTCACAAGAAATTGGGCAGGACATTTGTCATGTGGGCCGAAACCAGGCTTGCTCAGCTCCAGTTGACTTATATCATTGTATAAATTGGCATTGGAGGAGAAAGATACTGGGTTAGACAGAGCGTGGTTCATTCTAGAATATTCTATTGATCATTTTGAAATTGGTTTCATTGGAAGTCTCTTCTGTGCCAATAAGTAAAAAGATCTCCTTGCTGTGTTTCATGAGTGTTAGTACTTGCCATTGAAGAAAACTCTGCATCTTTGGCATTTATCGCTAGAGTAGAACTAAGTCAAACATAGTAATGATGGAAGGGAAACCGATAGACTTCTTAAATGTGTGTAAAGTGGTAGTATTTACTGAGCAGTTTTCCTGATAAGGAAAACAGAGCTCTCGAGATGTTGAAAAGCAAGTCCAAGTCCATATAGGTAGTAAGTGGAGGAGCCAGGTTTTGAACCAGGGATGTCCAGTTCCAAAACTCTGTGTTCTGTAGCACATGTCCTCTAAGCCTGGGGAAGCTTTTCTAGTGTCTTTTCCCCCTGTTGGAGATAAAAGTTTATCAGATTCTCTGGGGAAGACTGTTTGTTTCTTCTGAATTCCCATCTTTGAGAAGAACTATATGCTAGTTGATGTCCCTGATGAAATCTACCTTCTGGAATTTTTCTGAAAGATTCTTTTTTTTTTAATTAAATGAAGCTACTTTTAACTAACTTAGCTCAGGATGACAAACATTTAGGTCAGACAACAACCTTTACTTCTGTTTTGGTTTGGATTTTTTGGCGTTCCTTAGAGTTCATGGTAGAACTGGTGCAAACAGAAGTAAGGTTTGTGACTTGTCTCCTAGTTTGAATTCAGGATCAAGAGATTCAACTTCTGCTAAGTCCCTTGTCCAAAATTCCCTCTTTCAGGTCCACTCCATGTTCAGGACAACCTTGTGACTATACAAGAAGTCCTTCACCAACATAAGACCTTTCCAATTCTTAAATTAGCAAGTTATTCTTTAAAATATAGTACTAAATATGTGGCTGATTAACTGTGGACAAGCATTCGCACTTACAGGCTGTAAGTAATACCAGATAGGTTTTACTTTCTTCCCAAGAATTACTCTGTATGTGAGTAGAAGGACAGGACTTGGTCATGCTGGGTGGTTACAGAGGGGAGCCCCCCAGCCTTATAACTTTCGGAATGCAAGTTAGTGCTTTACTCTGTATTTTTCCAGTTTGCTGCTGAGGACAGGTACTGATCTTGAAAACAGTACTTATTGTACCTTTTAAATTATGTAACAGCCCAGTTAATATTCATCAAGAATTTTCTGATCACTCAGCTCTTAAATTCTCAAATGCCAAAAGCCCATTGTATGTTCTGAGGGAAGCTAACAGGTAAGTCCTACTAATAGAGAAATATGGATGAGTTTTTAAGCTGCCCTTTTACTGTGCCCTAGGGCTTCCCTGAAGGGCGGGCACTCACTGTCTAGTTTGAGTAAAAAGGGAGGGATATGAGGGAGTAAAAGCAAGGTTCAAAGTAAGACAAGGTTTTTCAGGGAGTATCTATGAATAAAAGGAAGTGGTGGAGAAATTCCTAAGTTGAGAGAGAGAGAGAGAGAGAGAGAGAGAGAGAGAGAGAGAGTGTGTGTGTGTGTGTGTGTGTGTGTGTGTGACGTTGGGGGGAAACAAGGAGAAAAAAAGTTAAGAGAACTTAGAATTTACAATTTGGCAGAAGGCAGACCCAACCAGTATCTTCTTTCCTTCAGTTGCGATTTGTTGGCCCCAAACCTCACCAGCTTCAAGCTCTATCCTCCAGGGAGGGAATGGGATGGGTAAAGAAGACCTTCAGAATGCAGTATAATCTTTGCAGGTGCAGTGGGGGTGGTGTCTGTTTTTCCCTTTTCTATATTAGAACAGCCTTCCTGCTCAACACCAAGCTTTCATTTCCTCCTTCCTCATTACAAAAATTAAAAAGGCAAACTACAGGCGGTGGTACCATAGCTTCACCTGCATGCAAATGAACTGAAGGCTTTGGGAATGCATCCAACATGCAGCCTAGAAAAGGAAGCTGCACTGCCCCCGACATTGTTTCACATGGAGATAACCTCATGGTCCCACTCACTATTTAGGTTATTGAAAACTTAGCTCCCCATTTATTCCCTTTCTTAAATAAACTTGTTTTCTTGAAGCCAACTGAAGCGTTTCCTTCCATTTTGCACAGTCTCCTAAATACCCCTGGAGGTAGGCCTCATTATTTGCCCCTGCCCTCATGCCCTCAACCCTTCTAGCACCCACTTTGCACTTTTGCTGAATGAGACTGCAGACATCCTTACCCCTTGGGGAGGTGGCCGCCTGGATAGCCATCCACCAAGCAGAACACATTTGCTGACAGCAGCATCTTCCAGTTCAGACATTCCTGCTTCATCCCCTTGCCACCTGTTCGGAGCAGATGGGAGGCTGCCATGGCAGAGGCTGGTGCTAAAATGCCACTCATGCACTTTGCAAACCAAATAGCTTATATGTGCAGGAGCGGGGATTTTATTGTTGGAGTACAGTAACAAAACAGGCTGTTTTCTACAATTGTTTTCATTCATAAATTTCTTCAAGTCAGCCTAGGTGGTTGGGATAGATGATTGGGAACAAATGTATCTCAGGCTCTGGTCTACAGTGAGCATGTGGGACTATGGGATGTGGGAAGGTGGCAGGAAGGTGACTGGAGCTCATCTAATTCCTGGCGGTCTAACCTGGGCTTTGAGCCCATGTCTTTGTAATCACCCAGCCTCATGGGTTGTTGCCCAGTTTTTTTTTTTAAGAAATAGTTTGGCCTCATGCAACTTTATTGGAGAATTTAATAGGGGCCTATTAGAACATCAAGAAATATAGAAATAATAGTGATGGGGATTTATTCCAAGATCATATAGTACTTCACAGAATGCGTCTGTTCTCAAATGAGTAGAACAGTGCAAATTCTGTTTTTCTTTTATATGTCTTCAAACTTCTCCCATAGTATTCATTATTATGTTCTTAACATCAACGTCCCTCAAGTATTTAACCAAAAACTCTTTCAGGTTTTGGAAAAGCCAGAAAATGTCCATATCCTTAAACTACTTCCCTCTGCTCTAGGTGGACACTCTGGAGGTGATACGACACCCAGAAGAAACCACCAACATGAAGAGGCAGACCATGGCTTCTTACTTCCGGGTATGGAGTCTTTTTGATCTCTCTTCTGTCTGTTTCCAAAAAGGATTCCCGCAACCCTTCCCATGAGAGGCCCAGATATGATACACGCACTGAAAAAGAGCAAAGCACAAGAGTCAGTTAAGAAAGGTGGGAGTATGGGGAGAGAAAAATTATAGAGGGAAGCCTACCTCTAAGTATAATGTTCTCTGATTTCAGAAAGATCAGATGAAATCCCATTTGTCCATAGAGGGGTCCCTCTCTGTCACTGGCACAGAGCTCTGTCCATTCAATGTGTTGATTCTATTAGTACTTGAGCTGCTCTTTGGCCTTAAAGCTATTGGAACCGGCCCCTTTTCCAGCATATTTACTGAAAAATAAATAGGTAAGTTAATAAGATTCCAGAAGGTGGCTTATTAAGTTCAGATCCTGAGGGGATCTGTCTTAGTTTAGACTTTATTTTCCTAGATCAAATTGACCCATTGCCAGACACAGTTATTTCCCATCTCTGTTGCCCCAATTCTTGATATTTCAGCTAGAAAAATGACTCCTTTGAGTAAAAATGTTGTACCTAGAATGCTCTGTTAAATGCTTATTATATAGGAAAGATAAGATGCAGACACTTTGTATCAATTTGCACAGATTCGTTTATCTTCAAATTATAAAGCAAT
Source organism: Spilogale gracilis (assembly GCA_004023965.1). Lineage (NCBI taxonomy): Eukaryota > Metazoa > Chordata > Mammalia > Carnivora > Mephitidae > Spilogale > Spilogale gracilis. The sequence continues at coordinate 187,219 of PITA01000828.1, read as the reverse complement.
AGGGTTGGAAGCCCCTGAGAGATGATGTACCACTGGGAGCTAAGGTCTAGGCAGCTTTGTAGTGGAGATGCTGTTTGGCCAAAGATGGAATTACTGATTTCACGTTGTAAGGTGGAGTTGCAATAGGAAGGGTCTCAGCAGGGATGGGAGGTTGAGTGGTCATGAGCTGGAATTGCTGCATCAGGCTGGAGGATAGGACCTTGCAGCCAGCACTATGCGTGAAAGTCTCCCTAGAAAGCTAGCAGGTTCAAGAAGGATCCAAAGCTAAGAAATCTAACCTAGTCAGCTGTACTTCAGAAGTAAACTAAAATTGGTCTCAGAGGGCATGAATTGGGCCCGGAGGCCTTTGAGTCTCCACTCCATACATGTGATTCTTGCTACAGATTCTCTAACAGGTAGATATTCAGCTTCTACTTCATCACTGTCATGGCTGGACGTTTCTAATTGTCGTTTATTTCTTATCTTGAGACCTACCCTAGTCCTGTACACTTTAGTGGCTGTATCATCCTAGTGTCTTGGGGGATGGTGTGTGTGTGTGTGTGTGTGTGTGTGTGTGTGTGTGTGTGTGTGTCCCATGGGATTTGGAGGCTCTGGACAACCCTGTGGGATCATCTTCAAGATCCTAGGGTCCCTCTCGCAGAAGAAGCCAACTTGCCTTATGATTTTTCAGAAATATATCCATGACAATCAGTTTGGTGTGCCCCAAGTATTAATTCTGAGAAAGAGAATACAGTGGCAAGCTAGGTAATACTATTTTGGATCAGTAGAAGGTGTGATTATGGGATAATGGGACTGATTTCCTGCACGGCTGTAATTGCCCCTGTAGGTATGTGTCCACAGAGAAGTTCCAAAAGCAGATGCCCCCGAGGAGCAGCTGAGGCTGTCCCCATGCAAGCAGTGCTTCTCCACATGCCCTCTTTCTGTGGGAACACCCCACCAGCCACTTGATGGATGTTAGGTGACCTTCATGATAGTCTCCTCTCCAGTTTTTCTTTCTTCTTTGCCCTTTTTCTCTCTGTTTCTTGTTTCTCTTCTGCTTCATTACCAGTGGTATCAGTAGGATTTGCTTAGACTTTCTGGTGGTTCTTAGGTTGGAGAAGCAACTGACCCCTTTCCTAAAAGCTAGATCTTTTAAATTACAAGTACAATTTATGGATTAGAACACTACACAAGCTAGTTTTAGTGATGGAGTTACAAAGTAACCTAAGCATGTGCTTCAACAACTGAGTTTCTGCCACATAGGGACATTGGTTGGCACTTGGTGATATTTATTTATTTTTTAAAGATTCATCTATTTGTTTTCTTTATTTTTCAAAAAAACTTATTTGTTAGAATGAGTGAGTATGAGCTGGGGGTTGGGGGAGGGACAGAGGCAGAGGGAGAGAATTTCAAGCAAATTCCCAGCTGAGTGAGGAGCAACCTGCAGAGCTCAGTCCCATGACCCTGAGTTCATGACCTGAGTTGACATCAAGAGTTGGATGATTAACCGACTGAGCCACCTAAACATCCCTCATCTGTTCAGTTTGAGAGAGAGAGAGAGTGAATGTGAGCATGTGAGCAGGGGGAGGGTCAGATATAGGGAGCCCAACACAGGGCTCAATCCCATGAACCCAAAATCATGACCTGAGCTGAAATCAAGAGTCAGACGCTCAACCAACTAAGCCACCCAGGCACCCTGGCACTCGGTGATGTTTAAAAAATGCTTTTGTATCCACAAGCAGCTATAAGTACTCATCAGAACTATATTATCACTCCCTATGGCTGGTTTCTTTTTTGGCCTCATAAAGGTCTGTGAGTTGTTTACAAGCCGACAACCTGCTCTAGAGATCCCCATGGGCCTGTGCTGTAATTATCCATTATGTTTGTGGTAACCTCATTTCCTGTGTATTTTCTCCTCTGGTAGTATTCTCTGATGGATCTACTCTCCAAAATGGTGGTCGGACAGCCCCACTTCGTGCGCTGCATTAAACCCAATGATGACCGAGAGGCCCTGAAGTTCTCCCGAGAGAGTGTGCTGGCCCAGCTCCGCTCCACAGGGATCCTGGAGACAGTCAGCATCCGCAGGCAGGGGTATTCCCACCGCATCCTCTTTGAAGAGTTTGTGAAAAGGTCAGGCCAGCATCTTGGGAAATACATTCTGTTAAATAAAGCTGTCCTGTCGCCATCTCTGTCCCCTGGGACTGCTCCTTCTGCTCGTTTGCCCCTAACATGTAATTGGCTAGTTACCAGCTACCATTTACTTGCTGAAATGTTGCATTTTTATTGTGCTCCACCTAAATTGCAGTGCTCTGGAAGACAGGGTAGTCACCCTTCTGATCACCTTTAGAAAATAAAAATGTCCATAGATATTTATATATTACATATACACTTAGATTTCAGAGCCTTCAGATATTTAATTGGCATGATGAAAGTGTTCCTCCATAAGTGGGTCAAGATTCTAGTGGATGTGAATACATCCAGGAAGCCAATCCTCTCTTAAGCTTAAACAATAGCATGGTATCATAGGATAGCTAATATTTATACAGCACCTAGAATGTCCTAGATGTATAATCTCATTTAATCCATACAACAACCCTGTCAGCTATGCTTTATTATGATTCCCATTTTACAGATGAGGAAATTGAGATACAGAAAGAAACGTAAGTAACTTTCCCAAGGGCCCATGCTAGTCACTGGTAGAGCCGAAATTTGAACCCACGTAGTCTTCAGCATCCACACTTAATCTCCTCAGTCCATTGCATTCTTTGTTTATTGAAATAAATTAATTTGGAATTTTTTAGACCCAGAAATTGACTTTTCTACGAGTGAAAACCTGTTCTTTTCTCTACAACAGCCATAGGGATGCATTAGGTATGTCATGTGATTATGGGTAGAATTTTTACAGAACTTTATGTGAGGAAATAGAGGACAGTAATAACAAAAAGCCACCGTGAGATACACTGCTATCTGAGTTCATCCAAAGAGGACCATTTTAAAATCTGCACTCCATCAGCCATCTTTAGTTTTGTTTTTTTTTTTTACCTCCTTTCTGAAGCATATGTCCAAGGTTATTTTTCCAACTTTTCCTCCAGGAAGAATGGATTCTAATATGGTATCTTGCTTCATTGAGGCTTCCAAATGCCACTATAAACCAGGGAGAAGGAAGGGCAAAGAAATTTCCTTGCAGGGAGAGTTTTTAAATTAAAAATAACAAAACAGCTTTTAAAAAAGAAGTGTCTTTGAGCTCCTTTTTCCTCTTAAACTTGGAGGTGGAAGGAGAAAAAAAGACTGTTTTAGCACATGAATGTGATTCGTCAAATGTTTTTAGCCACTATATGTGGAATACATAAAAATATTTAAGGAAACAGGTCAAATGCTAAATAGATTGGCACTTCTTTGTTCGTGATCAGAAAGCCATTAGGCAAGTATGAACAAGAATTTCAAAATGTCAGTAAATCTGAAGGTATCAAAGATTTCTGAGCCAGCTAGTTAATTGGTATTTTGATCCTTTTGAGCAAATTTAACAACAAAATAGATGAGTTAGCAGTTTTCCTCCTTGATGTTATTCAACAAATAGGGGTGCCTCTTATCTCCTGTTCAGGAGTGCTGTTTTGTAAACTTAGCGGAAATATGAAGACAAAACAAAGGCAGGGAACAGAGTCATTCAGGGTTTATTGGGTAGAGGTAAATAAAAGATAACGCCTTTTTTAAAATGTTATTCTTTAACTTTTTGTTTCTTCTGGCATTCAGGACTGAATTCCTGAAAGATAGTGTTTGGGGCATTATGTTATCGGGTTCCAGAGTGGGGAAGTATTTCCCCAAGCCACCTAAATCTGCCACTTGACCAAACCTTAAATACTTCCTCACCCCATCATCTTTGAATTTTTTAGCAAAATGACTTGGAAGTACCTTTCCTATTTTCCATTCATGGAGCCTAGGGGAGAGAGGTTGTTCCCCACACTTTCTCATCAGTGAGGCCAGGTGGGTTGAAAGGTTTTATCTGTTCTCAGATAGGTATAGAAGTCACGTGGCCGTGCAGGGCAGGTAGCTGAAGCCTCCTCAGGTCATACTGTTGAGGGACATCACAGAAAATGACTGAATATTCATTGGTTTCATGGTCACTGGACTCTGAAACATGGTCAGCAGAAGGTCTCTGCTGGGGCAAACACATAGAACAGCATTGTTGGGATGTGTTCGGTCAAATGTCTGTAAAATAGGACTGCGTGTTCAGTTCAAAGTCTTACCATTTGTTTATTAAACTATTGCAGTAAAAAGTGCAACTTAGTAATGAGATCAGGGTCCTAATCTACTTTTGGATATAGTATTTGGCAAGTTACTTGACATTTCTGTAAAAGATATTTCCTTGTCTACATGAGAAGGCAGGATTACACAGAACCCACACCCTGAAGATTTTCAGGGATTACATGCAGATTCTTTGGCCTTATGTGGCTTCTGAGTCTTCCAGAAAGACCAACTTCCCCCCAGTCAAGCTCACAGGAAGGAGATTGTTAAATCAGTGTGTTAAACAGAATAACCTTTACTCCCCTGACCCAGGACATCACAGTTTGTACCCCATGGTGAAGGGAATTTCCACCGCAGAAAGATTACTTGTCTTCATGTAGAATTTTGTGTACTGTGATCATAGGCTATTTGAGATCTCCCTAATGTACATAACACCTTATATTCCTTTAAGATCTTCCCTTTCAGTAGTTTACTATTTCTCATTATTCTCTTCCTGTTTTCCCTTTGTAATTAAAATGAAATCACTAAAGTATTATAAACTTGTAGAATTCCCTGGCAGTGGCAGAAAAAGTATACAATTACATAGAAGAGTTTGAGTCTAAATGTGTGATTTAATGGAATAGTTACTAGTTATTCATAATCATTGAGGGTAGGGGGGTGATCCTCTCAACAGCTGTAGAAACAAAATTACATTTCCAACAAACCATGCTGTTATTCAAAGTATTTTTTTTATTTGGACTTTTCTTCGGAACTAAGCACACAATTATTTTATCTGTCTTCTGGGAACACCCAATTTGACCACCTTTTCTATTGGACTTGACTCTGAATTAATCTTAGCTATTTCTGAAAATTAACACGTGTACATGACAAAAATTTACCAACTTGGAGGCTTTTATTTATTTTTAAGATTTTATTATTTGAGAGGGTACACATCCACATGTGTAAGAGAGAGAGAGACCACAGAGGGAGAGGGAGAAGTAGACTCAGAGAGCCTGACATGAGGCTTGATCCTAGGACCCTGGGATCATGACCTGAGCTGAAGGCAGATGCTTAACCAACTGAGCCACCCAGAGGCCCCAACTTTGAGGCCTTTAAATGGAAGTCCAGATACAGATTCTAAAAATGAGTCCTTGAAATGTTTGTGGCAAAGAGAGCATGTAATGTCCCAAGGAGTTGGGGAATGAGCGATCTTTAAAAGGAACCACATTTATTAGGACTTTTTTATGAGTTCAGGTGTGACCTTTTTGTGAACAAGTTACCTGATTTTATAACCATCTTCCAAGTAGTAGCAGAATCGCTAGCAGCTATGGAGAAGGCTTGTGAAGGCCAAGGATTATGTACACAATTGTTGCTTCTGAACATTTGTGAAGGATCAAAGTGCCTTTGGGAGAACACTCTCCTAAAAAGTCATTTATACACCTCTGCCTTTATGTATGTATCCATATCTCCGATAGAATGCATGGCACAGAGTAAGTGCTCAAAACCTATGGAATAAATGATTCTAAACCCGATGATGCTGAAGGCAAGAATGTGCCTCCTCTGTCTTCTTAGCACCTTGTACGGAACTTGCCGTGTAGGTAGGTTCTCATTACACGTTTCCTCTTGATAACAGGGAGGATATCTTCATGGCCAGGAGCTCAGAAGCCCATTATGTGAGTGGCTGATGAGACATGGTATAGCCACCTCTCAGTTTCATCCTCATCCAGGGACCACTCTGGAAAAACCCTGAAGGTGTACAAAGTTAAGGGTCAAAATCCAAACATGAAAAACTTAAAAATCAAGGTCAACTTAAAAAATGTCTGGATGTCTGGACTTACTCCAGACCCTCCTCTGGCAAGAATATCTGGGTCTCAAAGAATTGCTCTAGAATCCAAGGAAGTCTAATCTTCAACTTTGGAGATGCCCTCAGTGAGGAGTTTTGTGTGATCTTTCCCTTAGAGTATAAATAAATAAAACCGGTAAAGAAAAAAAAAGCGACAAGAATAAAGTACCTTTATTGAGGGCATGAATTACAAAAGAAGATATGACACAGACTGTTCTAAACATTTATTCTGTCCTTTTGACTACTCCTTGCTGTACTTTTCAGAATACTAAAGGTAGTCTCCCAACTAAGTTTTTGCCTAGCCTCCAAATGTGTCTTTCCAACTCCAGCCTGTTTACTAGCCACTCCTTACACTGCCACTAGTTATGTTTCTAAATATATAATCATGTCCTTTTTGTGAATAAAATTCTATGCCTCTCCCTACTGCCTACAGGATAACATCCAAAGCTTTTATTTAGCTCAGTAGGTAAGGCTTTCTATAATAAGCACCACCCAACCATTCTCATTTTTTCCCCACCATTTTCTCTCACACACCCTGGACTGCTGTCAGTCTAACCTTGGACCCTCCAGACACATGCACAGCATTGGCGTTTACACCTCCTCTTTTCACTTCCTCCCCACTTCTCAATCACTAGCTCAGTCCCCTTCCCTCTGAAGGCTGTCCAGGCTCCACAGAGCTGGCAGTCGCTCCATCCTCTGGCCCACATCTGGATGTTGATATCTCTGTACTAGAACATGTACTTTTATTTTTATCTAAACATGTCTTTCTAGCCCACTAGACTATAAACTTCTGCAGGGATGGAGTGGACTTCACTCATTGCCTTGTGTAATGCATGTTCTGTGGTCTATGTTCACCATTTCCCAAATGAGGGAATATATCAGTCAGGAATGCATTTGACTGTAAATAACAAACAAACATTTTTAGTGCTTGAACCAGAGTTTCTCAGCGTCAGCATGCTGACATTTTGGACCAGATAATTCTTTGTTGTGGAAGGCTATGCCTATGCCTAGTAGAATATATAATGTAGAGTGGCATCTCTGGCTCCACCTATTAAGATGCTAATAACCTCCTCACCAACCCCAAGTCATGACAATAAAAAAACTCTCTCCAGATATTGCCAAACGTCCCCTGGGGACCTAATTTCCCAAACTGAAGACCAGTGGCAAATAGGTCTGTTTGTTAGTTTCTCACAAAAAAGGAAATTAAGAAGTAAGCTATTTTTAATATTAGTTTACCTGTTTAGTGATGTCATGAGGGGCCTGACTATACCTTCTGACCTCTTTTCATTCTTTTTTACCGTCTTTACTATGTGGCTTGGCTTATAGTCTCATAGTCACAAGCGGGCTGCTGCCTCTCCAGACATCATATCTATATTCAAAGAAAGAAAGGGGCTAGATGAATGACCAAGCCAGCCATATTTGCCCCACCCTTTATTAGGAAGGAAAACATTTTCCCAGAAGCCATTTCACATCTCATTGGCCTGAACAGAGTCACGTAATCATTCCTAGCTACAGAGAGGGGCTTAGAAAGTAGGGCATAGGACTGGGGCTGGGAACACTGTCACCCAAAGGATAGAAACTATTGTTCTTTTAGCTAGGAAGAAGTGGGAATAGAAATGAGAGAGACATTAATGATGCTTATCACAGAAAAGAAATCTCGTGTTTGTTAATTGAATGAGGAAGTAAGTGAATAACTAAGAGGCTGAGTGAATTTGAATAAATGCTTTCAGTTTCCCATGACCCACTCATTTCTCATTCCTTGCTACCCAGCTCTTCCCTGACCTAAATGTATACTACAATTCTCAAGATTATTGTTTAAGAACTAGCAATAAGTACAGAAGTGCCTACATGAAAACAGTCAAGATACTGAGAACTCTTTAATTTCATTGCCATAGAAAGTTGTGTTTGCAATTTTAAGCCTGCAACAAATTCTTTTATTTCTTGCAAAATGAACTGAATATCATCAGTTATCACTGTTAAAACTCCATCTGAGGACAGGGTCCCTGACATTCCCTTACAGAGAGCCAGGGTTAGCACTGGCCTATAGGACAAGAATTGAGGAAAAAATCGACTTTTTCGATTCTTTCGTGAAGAAAGAATCCAGACATCTCAAGAAAGGCTGAAATCCCAGGTTTCAGTTTTCAAAGAATAAAGCTTCTACTTTTTTTTTCCTGAGTATTAAGCAATGGGTAGGAAAGCCCAAATCCTCCAAGATCTAGGATGGTAATACCGTGCCTTGTCTCTCACAGGACATTCCTGGATTTCTTTTGTTTTTATCTGTAACTACACAGGTGAGAGCCTGACATAAAATAGATCTTAGTGTGCCTTTCATATAAACTATTAGATTTGCAGCAAAGTGGACAGAATCCTCAATTCCCTGCAAATTGATTTGCATGATCATGAGGGACGTAATATGAGGATATGTAGAGAAGATAATGGACAGCTTCAACATTGTGAGTAAACACATTGCATAGTCATGTGAACAGTCTCTGTGTTTATCTTCTAAGGGCCAGAGTGGAGTGGTGGCATTCTTTGGGAAGGGTCTCTAACAACTGCTGCCCCTGTATACTGTCATTCCTGCTCATTGTTCTTTGTTTAATTGAGAGAATGAGAAGGCCACCCCTCCCCAACTATGTGTTCATGCCTTTTCTGTAGGAGACCTTGGATGACTTCTCTCTCTTAACTCTTGCATTTACTGTTTTTATAATCTTTGTTAGTGCACTAAATAAAAAAACAATAAACAAACTTTAAAAGCTCCTTGTATAATATCACTGAAAGACTCTAACAAGTAGCCTAGTCCAACTTTCCATTTCAGAGATGAGGAGGCTGAGGCCAGAGAGGTGGAGCGGTTTCCCCGAGGTCCCACCTTTAGGAGATGGCAGTATCAGTCTCTGTGACCACCTCCCTCTATTCTTAGGAGGCAGAATGGGCTCATATTGGCCTTACCGGGGCTGTGAGTTCTTCCCAAATTGCCTATGGCTATGGATGATTCAAAATCCTGAAACCCATTCTTTTAAGGTCCTGCCTTTCTCATGGAGCCCATGTTGCTGACAGCTGTCTTTCACTATTCAAGTACTGGAAAAACCCTGTAGTTGATAGCTCTGCAAATTCAACCTGAAATTTGTAGTGGTGACTTGGGCAAGAAGTTGAGGCAAGAGTTCATATCAATCACACTCTTCTCTAGAGGCACTGAATAGAGTCTGTAATGATAATAAGCTGCCTTTCCTGACTTTTCTAATGTCTGCACTGTGGGCAGACTCATGAGATAATTCAGCTATAGGAAACAACCCAGGAAGACATAGAAACAGTGGGCAATGGCCATGCTGTGGCAGCAGTGCAGGAAGAAATAGTAAAGGAACAAAAGGAGAAAGATGTTACAGAGATGTTAGACAATATCGATGCAGTTGAAAGACCACCACTCTGGACCTTTGGGTTGGCTGCCCGGGTTACTCTGTGAAAATCAGTGGCTGAATTAAAACTCTATGTCCCTGCTTGGAGGTTCCTTAAAACAATTGAGTGGGATTGCATTATGTTTGGTAATGATAACAAAGCAGCAAAAACAAATAAGAATAAGGAAAATAATGAATGGAAAGGAGAGAAGGTGAAAGAGGAGAATGGAGAATGTGAGGAAGTCTAGCACAGAGATGGCAAATGAGCACCACATCTCTCTCCAGCCCGAGTTGCAGACCTGGCTCCTCAGCCAAGGCATGTTGCCTTCGCAGCCCAGACTTGATCCTGGAACTCCCCAACATGGTGCCCTAGGAAACCATGGCCCAGTCTATCAGCTGACCTACAGCTGTCCTCATACCCATTCTAGCATGTTCTGTTAATTTACAATAAATATCTGCCCATCCCTGAGCACCATGGTTTAGGATGACTCAGAGGAAAGATTGCTAGCCACTCTTTCATATACATTTGGGTCAGGGAAGAGAAAAAAACCTTTTTGTCCAAGAAGGGGAGGAAGACAGGAGAGAGGGTATTTATTAACCACTTGCTGATGGTAGGCTTCATGGTAGTGCTTTCAGACATCATCTCACTTGGGGGCGCCTGGTTGGCACAGTTAAGTATCTGTTTCTTGATTTTGGTTCAGGTCATGATCTCAGAGTCCTGAGATCAAACCCTGCATCAGGATCCATGCTCAGCTGGGGGTCTGCTTGGGATTCTCCTTCTCCCACTGTCCTTCACCCCTTTCTCACTCGCTCACTCTCTAGAATAAATAAATCTTGCTTATAAAAAAAAAATCATCTCATTTAATACTGGTAATAGCCCCCAAAGTACATGTAATTATTTCAGTTTTACAAATGAGGAAACTGGGGGCACCTGGGTGGCTCAGTTGGTTAAGCAACTGCCTTCGGCTCGGGTCATGATCCCAGAGACCAGGGATCGAGCCCCACATCGGGCTCCCTGCTCCGCAGAAAGCCCGCTTCTCCCTCCCTCACTCCCCCTGCTTGTGTTCCCTCTCTCAGCTTTGTTTCTCTCTGTCAAATAAATAAATAAATCTTTTAAAAAAAATGAGGAAACTGGCTCAAAATCACACAGATAATGTGTTGTAGAGTCAGGATATGAAATAAGAGTCTACCTGATTCCAAAGCCCATCTTCAAAATATCTAAATGAGACAGTTGAACATAACCCAGATATTCACTGTGAAATTGGTCTATAGAATTCAACTGAGAAAATATTAATAATTTTATTAGCTGTAGAATAGAATGATCAGTTTAAAGTTTAACTTTCTATTACAAATTTGTGAATAAACTCAGCCTCAATCTTGAATTCCCAGTCTTTCTTTTTCCTTTAGAAGACATTGCATTTAAAGTTTATGTGGAGCAGCACAACATCAGAAACATTTATTAAGCATCTATGGTGTGTGCTAAGTGCTTCAGTAATATTCAACTGGAAGGAATTTACAAATCTCAGGACTTCCATAATCTAGTAGCACAGATCAGCGTGACTTCTTACCCCAAGGCCCAAATTTAGGAGTCTTCCTAAGAATATAATGGATATAATGGCTATTTTTTTTCTTTTTTTAGCAGATGGTGGCCAGCTGTTCTATCTTTACTGAAGGCCAAACATGAAGGGAAAAAATTAAAATAAAGGGGCTTATGGTAAATCTAAGAGAGAACTTAAAAATTAAATCTGGATTTTCATACACACTAAAGGGAAATGGGCAATTGGAGGTAATTATCAAATTATCCAAGCCAGAACAGCTCAGTTCCCTCCATTATTAACCTAAGAGAAAATTATTTATATGGATTGAATTGTTCAGATAATTGTCCTGTATTTTGGATATCTGAGTAGACAGTCTGGGTGGTCACTAATGTTGATTGAGGGTCCCTCAAGGAATATTTTTAAATAGGAAACAGGTTGATGCTTTTGCTGCCTGATTGGATATGTATCTACATAGATGCAAGTGATAGTAATCAAATTAGTAGATACAGAATTCTTTGACTAAGATATAGGCACATTGTATTTAAAATTTTTAAAAAGTTTACTTAATGTTTGAAATTAACTTTTAATTGTAAAAATAATGTGTGAATATCTTTTCTTGTAAAATTTTAAAATATTACATATAAGACTAACATCTTTGTGCATCACAAATTCCATTTCCCAGATCCTGCTTGCATCATGGCCCTTCCCTATGTAGTTCTAGTTATTCTTTTGGTAGTGTTAACCTTTCAGAATACACACATATGTGCATACACCCACACGGGGGAAGAAAGAGATTAGTAACAGAAAAAAAAAAAACCTACATTTTTTGTTTAACTTGAATCATGTATTTTATACAATTTGGTAACTTCCTTTTCTGTTTAGCAATATGTATTAGAGAAAAATCTATTATTCCATAGCTCCAGTGCATTCCTTTTTAACTCCATCTTTAAAATTGGTCATATTCATGTAGCTATTCTTCTGTTGGTGGACATTGGCATTGTGTCCTGTTGTTTGCCAGCAATGCTCAATCTTACATATTAAATTTGTGTGAGAATTTCTTTAGGGTGGATTTCACAACCAATTGACCTTTCCAGGGAAAGTGATGTGCTCCAAAAAGTCATTTGGTCCTAACAAAGAGAAAAGACCGTGAAGAGAGTTGGGAGCCAGTTTCTTTCCTCAGATGAATTGTGTCATTGTAGGCAAGTCACTTCAGTTCCCTGGAGTTCTGTTTGTCTAACAAGTCAGTGGTTCTTCAGCCTTCTCATGCATGAGAATCTCCTGAGGCCTTGTTAAAACGCAGATATGCTGGTCCATACGTGCAGAGTTTTTGATCAGTAGGGGGCTGTGCGTGCAGGCTTCCAGGTGATGCTGATACTGCTGATGAGGAGACTACTCTAAGAGCCGTTGTTCAGGTATGTTGAGGTGAATATCCTGTGAAAAATTATAGTTGAAATTCTAAGATCCTCAAACAGAATAAGGAAATTTTAAGTCTTCTAATTTATCCAGATATAATGATGATAACCTGAGACTTGCTAAGTAACAGTATAATGTTGATGATATGCATCAGTTTTAAAATCACAAGCAATTCTTTAGGCCAAGAGGCAAGTCAATATAACATCTTTGTTGGAAGTAATCTTAAAGGGCCATCCAGTTCAAGTACCTAGCTAAAACTAGAATTTCATTGGCAATATTCTTGACCTTGTCGATCCACTTCCCATGAACAGTTCCAGGGTCTAGAAATTCACTCCCTGACTCCTGAGGCACTCTATTTTGTGTTTTCAGATGTCTGATCACAACCTTGTCCTTCCTAACCTTGACCAAAATCACATCCATCGTAGTTCTACACTCATGGCTTTAGAGAACAAATCGGCCCCATTCTGTATTTGATAACAATCAGTTATCATGTTTCTCTTAAGTCAGCAGTTCTCAAACCCTATGGTGCATCAAAATCACCATAGGAGCTTATTAAAATGTAGATTCCTGAGCCCCAGCTGTAGAGCTTCTGATTCTGTGTCTGGAGTATGACCTGGGAATCTACATCTTTTATGAAATCTCCAAGTATATCTGATGCAGATGGTCTGACATAATTGAAGAGATGAATAGGGTTCAAGACACGCTTCCACAAAATAGGACATGATGGCATATTGAAGATTTCAAGCTGAAGGAATTTGAGAAATGACATGATCAGGAAAGACTTTCTGTCCTTTCTCTGAAGCAGGTCATATAACCTTCATGTGAGAGGTACACTCCCTTTATCAGGAAGAAAGAAAACATCCTCATCCCTGAAGACAGTGGATACAGAGAGGGATCCACATGACCAGGTCTTGCTAACTTTCCCCAGTTTACAACACTTTGCTCCTATCTTTGTCCTATCACCTCTTTCTGTGACTCTCCACTCTTCATAAAATCTAGCATTAAAACACTCAGGTTTAATCATTTCTTCAGGTCTTCATTTCCTTATGAAGGCTCCTGTGTCATGTAAAACTATTACATGACTGTGTATGCTTTTTCCTGCTAATCTGGCTTTGGCAGTCTTAATTTTTAGACCCAGCCAGAAACTCAAAGGTCTAGGACAACTTCTTTCCTTTCTTATAAGACCCAGTTAAGTCTTTTTATCTAAGCTTAATGCTTCCAGTGTCTTCAGCAGCTCTTCATATGACATGGCTTAAGTTCCCTCACTGTCCTGGCTACTAAAGGATGCCTGCCAAAATACAAGACAAAATATACCCATTAGCGCCTCCCCTATACTGACTTAGTATTCTTCATAGCACTTATCCCTACCCAAAATGATGCTCTTTATATATTTGTTTAATATTTATCTCCCAGACTAGAATATAAGCTTCATGAGAGCAGGGGAATTGTTCACCTTGCTCTCTCATTGCGTTCCATTACTTCCATCAGTCCCTGGCACGTTAGCTGATCCTAAATAAAGTTTTATTTAATGAACAAATGAGTAGAAGGGAAGGAAAGCCAATTTAATTTAGAGAGTGAAACTATACAGAATGAATGACTCATCCAAAAGGAAAGTATTTGCTTGAAGTTTTTGGAAAAAAGAATGAAAATGTTTGTATAATCTTTTTTTAAAATCTCACTATTGATTTAAAGCTGTGGCAGATCATTTAGTAGTACAGATGTTTCATAAGCCTCTGAATATAAAACTGAAACTAGAAGGATGAGTCAATGCAGGGCTCATTCATTTTAGGTTGAGATTTCAAAAGCATCTTTAAAAGATAGATATCCTTCCCAAACAATGTAAAAATGCAAGAACAGAATGACCAAGGTGAGAAGTGCAAAATTTAAATGTCAGGTATTATAAAAATGTAAGCAGTCTTGTGTAATTTTTTACAAAAATGTAAGCAGTCTTGTGTAATTTTTATCTAACATAGATAATCCTCAGCTCTTTTCTCTCTCTCCTCTTCACTTCTAGGAGTATGGATAATCATTAGGAGAATATATAGAAATGAAATTCATTGTATATATTTATTGTCAGAGAACTTCAGTGAAAACAAAAGGAAAAGTTCACACTCACTAGTAATTAAGGATATGTGCATTTAAACTACAATTAAATATCATTTGATATCTATTTTGGCAGTAACCAGTATGTTGGATAATTCCTTGGATTGGTATGAATAGAAAACAACAAGACTTTAAGGCTCTGCTGGTGAGATATGTATCTGTGTGATTACTTTGGAAACAATTTGACTTTTTTTTGGAAACTCCGACATGAACATATTTTACTAACCAGTATTTCCACTTTCGAGGTTATTTTTCCCCCCAGAATTTTTTTTATTTTATTGGCATATAATTTATTTTTGCTTCAGGAGTACAGTCTTACACAATTCACAACACTCCCCATGGCACATAATCTCGCCAGTGTCCATAACCCAGTCACTCCATCCCTCCCACCCCCACCCTCCAGCAGCTCTCAGTTTGTTTCCTGAGATTAAGAGTCTCTTATGCTTTGTCTCCCTCGCCAGTCCCATCTTGTTTCATTTTTTCCCTAGCTTTTCTCCCATGACTGGCCTGCCCTGCCTCTCAAATTCCTCATATCAGAGAGATCATATGATAATAGTCTTACTCTGATTGACGTATTTCACTTAGCATAATAGCCTCTAGTTCTATCCACATCATTGCAAATGCAAGATTTCAATTTTTTGATGGCTACGTAGTATTCCATTGTGTATATATATCCACATCTTCTTTATCCATTCATCTGTTAATGGACATCTAGGCTCTTCCCATAGTTGGGCTATTGTAGACATTGCTGCTCTAAACATTCGGGTGCATGTCCCCCTTCAGATCACTACATTTGCATCTTTAGGGTAAATACCTGGCAGTGCAATTGCTGGGTTGTAGGGTAGCTCTATTTTTAACTTTTTGAGGAAACTCCATACTGTTTTCCAGAGTGGCTGCACCAGCTTGCATTCTGACCAACAGTGTAGGAGGAGTCCCCTTTCCCCACATCCTCGCCAACATCTGTTGTTTCCTGATTTGTTAATTTTAGCCATTCTGACTGGTGTGAGGTGGTATCTCACTGTAGTTTTGATTTGTATTTCCCTGATGCTGAGTGATATTGAGCACTTTTTCACATATCTGTTGGCCATTTGGATGTCTTCTTTGGAGAAATGTCTGTTCATGTTTTCTGCCCATTTCTTGATTGGATTATTTGTTCTTTGGGTAGTGAGTTTGAGGAGTTCTTTATGCATTTTGGATACTAGCCTTTTATCTGATGTGTTGATTGCAAATATCTTCTCCCATTCTGTTGGTTGTTTTTTGGTTTTGTTGGCTGTTTCTTTTGCTGTGCAAATGCTTTTCATCTTGATGAAGTGCCAGTAGTTCATGTTTACCCTTGCTTCCCTTGCCTTTGGTGATGTTCCTAGGAAGAAGTTGCTGTGACTGAGGTCGAACAGGTTGCTGCCTGTGTTCTCCTCAAGGATTTTGATGGATTCCTGTGTCACATTGAGGTCTTTCATCCATTTTGAGTCTATTTTTATGTGTGGTATAAGGAAATGCTCCAATTTCATTCTTCTGCATGTGGCTGTCCAATTTTCCCAGCGCCATTTGTTGAAAAAACTGTCTTTTTTCCATTGGACATTCTTTCCTGCTTTGTTGAGGATGAGTTGACCATGGAATTGAAGGTCCATTTCTGGGC
Source organism: Spilogale gracilis (assembly GCA_004023965.1). Taxonomy (NCBI): domain Eukaryota; kingdom Metazoa; phylum Chordata; class Mammalia; order Carnivora; family Mephitidae; genus Spilogale; species Spilogale gracilis. The sequence goes on along the minus strand of PITA01000828.1, from coordinate 171,097 downwards.
TCTCCATTCTTTTCCATTGTTCTATGTGTCTGTTTTTGTGCCAGTACCATACTGTCTTGATGATTACAGCCTTGTAATAGAGCTTAAAGTCTGGAATTGCGATGTTGCCAACTTTGGTTTTCTTTTTCAACATTCCTATGGCTATTTGGGATCTTTTTTCTGGTTCCATATAAATTTTAGGATTATTTGTTCAGCTTCTTTAAAAAAAATTGATGGTATTTTCATTGGGATTGCATTAAATGTGTAGATGGCTCTAGGTAGCATAGACATTTTCACAATATTTGTTCTTACAATCCATGAGCATGGAATGTTTTTCCATTTCTTTGTGTCTTCCTCAATTTCTTTCATGAATACTTTATAGTTTTCTGTATACAGATTCTTTGCTTCTTTGGTTAGGTTTATTTCTAGGTATGTTATGGTTTGGGGTATAATTATAAATGGGATCAACTCCTTAATTTCTCTTTCTTCTGTCTTGCTGTTGGTGTAAAGAAATGCAACTGATTTCTGTGCATTGATTTTATATCCTGACACTTTACTGAATTCCTGTATGAGTTCTGTGAGTTTTGGATTGTAGTCTTTTGGGTTATCCACACAGTGTCATATCATTTGCAAAGAGTGAGAGTTTGACTTCTTCTTTGCAGATTCAGATGCCTTTTATTTCTTTTTGTTGTCTGATTGCTGAGGTTAGGACTTCTAGTACTATGTTGAGTAGCAGAGGTAATAGTGGACAGCTGTGTTCCTGAGCTTAGGGGGAAAGCTCTCAGGTTTTTCCCCATAGAGAATATTTGCTGTGGGTTTTTCATAGATGGCTTTTATGATATTGAGATAATGTGCCCTCTATCCCTACACTGTGAAGTTTTTGATCTTTATTATTTCTTTTCTTCTGCTGGGTTTAGACTTTTTTTTGTTCTTTCTCCAGCTTCTTTAAGTGTAGCATTAGGTTGTATACTTGAGACCTTTCTTGTTTCTTGAGGAAGGCTTGTATTGCTATATACATTCCTCTCAGGACCACTTTTACTGTGTTTCAAAGATTTTGAAAAGTTGTGTTTTCATTTTCATTTGTTTCCATGAATTTTTAAAATTCTTCTTTAATTTCCTGGTTAACCCATTCATTCTTTAGTAGGATACTCTTTATCCTCCATGTATTTGAGTTCTTTCTAAATTTCCTCAGATGGTTAACTTCTAGTTTCAAAGCATTGTGGTCTGAAAATATGCAGGGAATGATCTCTTTCTTTTGTTACCAGTTGGGACCTGATTTGTGACCCAGGATGTGATCTATTTTGGAGAATATTCCATGTGCACTCAAGAAGAATGTGTATTATGTTGTTTGGGATGGAATGTTCTGAATATATCTGTGATGCCCATCTGGTCCAGTGTGTCATTTAAAGCCTTTATATCCTTGCTGATCTTTTGCTTAGATGATCTGTCCATTTCAATGAGGGGAGTATTAAAGTCCCCTACTATTATTGTATTATTGTTGATATGACTTTTTGATTTAGTTATTAATTGTTTTATATAATTGGCTGCTCCCATGTTAGGAACATAAATATTTAAAATTGTTAGACACTTTAAGTCTGATATAGTGCCTTGCTCATCTCTTACTATAGTCTTTGGCTTAAAATCTAATTTGTCTGATATAAGGATTGCCACCCCAGCTTTCTTTTCATGTCCATTAGCATAGTAATTGTTTTTCCACCCCTCACTTTAAATCTGGAGGTATCTTTGGGTCTAAAATGAGTTTCTTGGAGACAGTGTATTGATGGGTCTTGTTTTGTTTTGTTTTGTTTCCATTCTGATACCCTTGTCTTTTGATTGGGGCATTTAGCCCATTTACATTCAGGGTAACTATGAAAGATATGAATTTAGTGCCATTGTACTGCCTGTAAGATGACTGTTACTGTATGATTTTAGGTATTTTGGTCTATTAGAAGAAACTTCCTCCTAAAATTTTAAAGAAAGGAAAACTTATATATGTACAGAAATAAGGGTATACATGATGAAGGGGTGGAATGTGACTGTAAAGATGAAAATTTAAAAAGTTTCTAAAAAAGGACTTGATAAGTTGGCTGAAAAAAGAAAAAGAAAAAAAGGAAAGAATGTGATGAGGCTGGAGACTAGAACAAAGCCATGTGCTTGATTTAGGGTATATTTTTATCTATTAGAAGAAACTTTATCCCAAGGTTTTAAAGAAAGAGAAACCTATATGTATATAAAAAATAAGCTTAAATACAATGAAAAGATAGAATATGACTAAAATAGTGAAAATTTAAAAAGATTTTTTAAGTATTGATAAAATAGTTAAAATAGGAAAGAAAAAATTTTTAAAAATAGAATAAGAAAAAATAAAATTAAAAAAATTAACTTTGAAAGACTAAAGAATTATGGGGAAAAAAGCTTGAATTCTATGTGGTGCATTCTCCTAGCTCTGGAGTTCTGTAGTTCTCATTGATCGGTCTCATTGAACTTGGTCTTGGCTGGATGCTGTTGATCTTCTAGGAGAGGTGCCTGTTGTATTGATTCTCAAATATCTTTGCCCCACATGGAATTGCACTGCCCTTGCCAGGGATCAGGCTAAATAATCTGCTCAGGTTCACTCTTGGTAGCTTTTGTTCCCTGAAGGCTTTCCTTTCAGCTTTGGAAGATAGAAATGAAGATGGCGGCCTCCCAGTCTCTGGCCCAGAGAAGCGGGGAGCTCAGGGGCCCACTGCTCAGTGTGCCCTCAGAGAAAAGTGGTCAATCACACCTGTCTCCTTAGTCTCTGGCCACACTCCATGTTCACCCAGCCCGTGAGCAAGCATTTCTGTCTCTGGCACTCAGCCCCGTTTGCATTTTCCAAACCCAGCAAATTCCTGCAGCGCTCTCCTGTGCCAATCCTCCCTGGGGAGGAAGGTCAGGGTCTCCCTGGATCTGCCACTTATGGGGTCCCTGCTCAGATCCCGGTTTAAGATAACCCCAAGCTGAGAGCCCACTCCTTGGTTTTGTCTCTGCAGCCAGTCTCCCCGCTCCGAACCTGGAAGCTCTGCCACACTCAAGCACCCCAGGTCCTTCTGTGACCCCGCAGGTCCTGAGATCACAGTGGCTCCCTGAGGCTTCCACCTCCGCTTAGTCTCTGAAGTGACATCGCTCAGTGGAGCAGACTTCTAAAGGTTCCAATTTTGTTCTCTGCTGCTCTACTGCTGACTGGGATCTGACCCCTCCCCCCATGGTCTGTCTTGCCAAATGTCACCTCTGATTCACTTTTCTGCATGTCCTACCTTCCAGAAAGTGATTGCTTTTCTGTTCCTAGAATTGCTACTCTTCTCTTCCATCTCCTGATGAGTTTTTAGGCGATCCGACCGGTTTGATAACTATCGAGCTGAACTCCTAGAACCCGATGATATCTAGGTCTCCACTCTTCTGCCATCTTGCTCCTCAGCCTTTCTTTTAGTTCTTTGAAGATCTTGCTCCATTGTCTTCTCCCCTGCATTGGTTCTGTTGAGGACTCTAATGTCATATTTATCTTTGTTCCTCTGTATATAACTTGTCTTTTTTCTTTGGTTACTTTTAAGATTTTTCCTTTATGACTATTCTTGAGCAATTTGATTATGATATTCTTTGGTGTAGTTTCCTCCAAGTTTTTTGTATGTGTGTGCTTGGACTTAGATCTGTTAGTTTGTAGTTTTCATCAAATTTTGAAAATTTTTAGCCATAATCTCTTCAAATATTTTTCTGTACCCTTCTTTTTTCTCCTCTCCAGGGACTCTAATTTAATGTATTGAGGCCACTAGAAGTTGTCCAACAATTCACTAATGCTCTTTTTATTTTTTTAATTAATTTTTTTTGCATGGCAATCCAAATTTATTGAACTACTAATACTAAGTTGCACAAAATTGCTCCACTTTAATTTAATTCAGTTTACATTTGGCTACCTCAAAGTAGTTGTAACATTAGGTTGGTCGATAAATACTGTGGCCTCATGTTGGATAAGCACATACACTTTACATCCAAATGGTTAATTTATACAAAGCAACAAGACGTTAAATAAAACAGTAATAGTTACAGCACCTTAGGCCTTGTGACCAGTTACACATGATTAAAATTATTTCCCACCTTCATGTCCACAGTACTGGTTCACCATTTAACATCACAGCCAAAATGTTAACACCCAGATAACCACTAACAGGTGAAAATACTAAACCTGTATATTTAGTATTTCAAATACACTTATACACAAGCAAGCAAGGGATTCACAGTGAGACTGAACAGCTACAGGAGCCTGAAAATGATTTCTAAAAATTGTTAAATCATTAATTCTTTGAAAATATGACTTCTTGTTGTAGATCCCACACTGTACATACAACTATAAACATTGTTCCCTATGTAAACAAAAAAGGAAACATATAATAGAAAATTTGAAAAGTCGGGACATTTCCTGCCCAATAGATATTAAAGGCAATGTCTTTAAGACATTATAGTGAAAGGACTCTCATTAAGACAAGATCACTCTTTCCATGGCTTTTTTTCTTAAAAATACTTTAGCTGTGTCAATCAAAGCACTTATTTGTATAATACAATAAGGACCTTGAGTTTCTTTTTAAAAAATTACAATAAGCTACAAATATGAAAGAAGCAAAGTTATCTGGAGTAGTCTACATAGGAGCTCTTTGGACTTTATTATACTAAAATAGTGGTGCTTTTAGGACTTACATTATTGTACTCTCCAATAGAAAGTTGGGACATGTTAAAGTATACAATACACCATTTTCATACAGGTACAACATTGGTAAATGAGAAATGTCTCTTAGCAGTAATACTGGATTGTAGCCTCTGATTTTACCAGCTGCATACTCTAGAACTGTTATATAAGTAAAAATCTCTCTTGTGATACTGAAAAGTGATCAGAATGTGTAAACTGATGTAGTAGCTTTCATCTGCCTCTTAAGGGGTCCCACCACAGAAAGTCCATTTAAGATGGTAGGTTTAACAAAGTTGGAATGCTAGCAATGTTGAATTGGGCAACAGTTCTTCAGACCTGGATCACAGCTACACTGCATTTAATATATTACAGCAGCTGACATGTTGACTTTTTGCGGGCCTTCCCAGGCACTGGAGTTTTTCTGGTATTTTGCCACACTAGGTCATAAAAGACCTCATTAACATTTATTTTTGACTTTGCATAAGATTCTAAGAATGCAGTTGTTCCATTGTCTTGCTAGATTTTGACCGTATTCCTTCCTGCAACTCTTTAATCTTCCAGGTCACCCTTATTACCAACCAGAATCATTGGAACATCATCAGTGTCTTTAACTCAAAGAATCTGCTCTCTCAGATCTTGTAAATCATTAAATGTGGACTGTGCTGTGATGGAGTAAACTAATGTAAAACCTTGTCGGTTTTTCATGTATAAATCTCTCATTGTGGTAAATTGTTCCATTCCTGCAGTATCTAAGATTTCAAGCATACACTGTTGTGCATCTACTTCAGCTTGCTTTCTAGAAGAATCTTCTATCATAGGATCATATTTTTCAACAAAAATTCCTTGAACAAACTGTACAGTCACAGCAGATTTTCCAAAGCTTCCTGAGCCAAAAGTGACTAGCTTCTACTCACTCATGGTACAAATTTGTCAAAAGCTAGTACCTCTCATGTTGTCACTGGGTCCCTGCAGCCTTCGTGGCTCCAAGCCTCACCCTCCCTGCTGGTGGCTGCCCCCAGCACCAAGGCGGTCCTACGCTGCCACCACTGCCACGGCTGCCCCCACTCTCTTTTTACTTCTTTAATTACTTTCTTCCTTCTGTGTTTCATTTTGTATACTTTCTCTTGTCATGTTTTCAAGTTTACTAACCTTTTTTTTCCTTCAGTATCTCAATTTGGCCAATTCTGTTCGTGTGTGTGTGTATGTTTTGTCTCAGACATCATAGTTTTCATTTTCAAAAATTCTGGTTGGTTCTTTTTTGTATCTCTGTGTCTCCATTTAACTTTCTGAACATATGGAATACAGTTAAAATAAGTGTTTTGATGTTCTTCTCTGTTAATTTTATTATGTTTGTTACTTCTGGATCCATTTCAGTTACTTGACTTTCTCCTCATTATGGGTCATATTTTCCTGCATGCCTGATAATCTTTGGCTGGATGCCAGACATTGTCAGTTTTATCTTTTTGGGGCTGGATATTTTTGTATCCCTATAAATATCTTTGTGCTTTGTTCTGGGACAAAGTTAAATCACAGGCTTACTTTATTTTATTGCACTTTGCTTTATTGTGCTTCAGAGATTTTTACAAATGAAGGGTTATGGCAAGCCTGCATCAAATTTAAGTCCATTGGTGCCATTCTAACAACATTTGCTTGCTCTGTGTCCCTGTGTCATATTTTGGTAATTCTCACAATATTTCAAACTTCTCCATTATTATTGTTACTATATTTGCTATGGTAGTCTGTGACCAGTGATCACCACTTGTTGAATGTGCAGATGATGGTTAACATTTTTTAGCAAAAAAGTATTTTAGGGTATATACTTTGTTTAGACATAATGCTGTTACACATTTGGTAGACCACAGAATCATGATCTGTAACTTTCATATGAATCAGGAAACCAAAAAAGTTTATTTGACTTACTTTATTGAGATAGATGATTTATTGCAGCATTCTAGAACTGAACCCCTAGTTTCTCTGAGGTAATCCTGTACTTGGAAACAGTTTCATCCTGAACCTTGCTTTTAAGATTTGCTAGGTAAAAGCAGAGCTGTGTTTAGGTCTAATATTTCCTCATTACTGAAGCAAGATACTTCTGAGTACTGTACCCAGTGTCCTGTGAATTATGAGGTTAATTAATCTGGCTGGTAGAAACAGGTGCTATTCCCAGCCCTCTGTGAGCAGCGGGCACTAGACCCTCTAATCTGCTTAGATGGTTCTTTCCACGGCCTTGGATAGTTTCCTCTCATGCCTGTGCCAATCAGTACTCTGCTGAATACTGGAGAGGCCTTCCATAGATGTCCAGGGTTCTTTGTAGCTCTGTACTAGTACTCTGTCCTGTATGACACACTGCCTTGGTATCTCCCAATACATGGTGGTAAGCTTTGAAATGTAGCTGGTCAGATGTAATCCCTCAGTTCTGCCCACATTGCTCCTGGAAGAGCTCAAGTCTAGCTCTTTACAAGAAAGAAAATAACCTCACTGGCAGCTGATCAGGAACATGTAAAAGTTCCAAAATTTCTATATTTCTTTTCTTTTGCAATTAAGATTTCTTTCAATAGATCCAGAGCCCATCTTGAATGAAGCCCAGGAACACTTTCTGTCTCACTCCTTCTTTATAGTTCCCTCAGTCTTTTCTGCCTTTCTGCCTTCTCTGGGGGGCCCTGCTTTCTCTGAGGGAAGCCTAGAAATTCTTAGGGATTTTATAGGCTTTGTTCCTGGTTCCACCCTGGGAGGACAATGTTTGGTCAATTATGGTTTCTTAGACATAAATCTTTCACAGTTTTCTAAGTGGAATACAAACAAGACCGAAAAGCCTTCTCTTGCTGACATGGACCAGATCTCATAGAATAACTTTGGTATATTTAATAGTCTCTATTTCTTTACTCTGTCTTACCAAAGACATGGTCAACCAGCACTGAAGAACATGAGAAAGGAGAAATGAGGAAAAATAAAAACACCCTTTTGCCTCAAAGGTACTATTTTTTTTTAAAAGATTTTATTTGGGAAAGAGCAGAGCTAGAGAGAGCACACACAAGCAGGGGGGAGGGGGAGGAGGGGAGAGAGAAACACTCCCAGCTGAGCAGGGAGCCTGATGCAGGGCTTGGTCCCAGGACCCCAGGATCATGACCTGAGCCTAAGGCAGCCACTTAACCCGCTGAGCCATCCAGGTGCCCCTCAAATGTCCTTTCTTCAAATTAAATAGTTTTATAGGCTTTGGAGATCAGCCTGAGAAACTTACTACCATTGATTTAGTGGGGATACACCTACATTCCAAGCAGTATCTTTTATTGGGAACTCTCTGTAGAGAACATGATTTTAATATGAAAAAATAATTGTATCTAAGTAGACAATGAAACTTAAAAAGACCAATTCTTCCCAAATTTTCAATTTTTTGAAGTAGAACATTTTTATGTATGCAAATTTATCAATCTTTCCTGGTGAGAAATAGTATTAGCTTTACTTTTTTTTTGTTTCTCCCCCTTATATCAAAAACTAAAGTTTATTAGCTGGATTCATCTCAACTTTTTTGTTTTTTGTTTTTGTTTTTGTTTTTTTAATCAATGACATGGAGGTCCAGAGACTTAAATAATAATCTTAGCCTTTGTTGCTTACTTGTTGTCTACTTGGACAAGTCATTTTATTTCACCGAGAGCAGTTTTCTACACCTGTGAAACAAAGATTTAATGTTCTAGAGAGATTCTTTGTGGTGGTTTAAAAACGTGTCCAGAAATTACTTGATACTTCTCCCTTCAAAGAGTGGAACTTAATTTCTCTCTCATTGAATGTGATCTGGACTAAATGACTTACTTGTAAAGAATAGAAGATGAAGGAATCGATGGTATGTCACTTCTAGGCCTTAGTCATTAAGGGTATTGTGAATTTCCTCTTGTTCTCGCTCTCTGGGATCTCTGCTTCTGAGGGAAGCCATCTTCTATGTTTTAAAGATACTCAAAGCCGTTCTCTATAGAGGTCCATGTTGCAAGGAACTGAATCCTCCTGCCAGCAGCCAGTAAGGAACTGAGATTTTCTACCATCAGTCAAATGAGTGCATCATCTTGAAAATAAATCATGTGTCCCCCATCCAGCCTTTACATGACTGCAGCCCTGGCTGACATCTTGATTGTAATCTCATGAGAGACCCTGAGCCAGAATTGCCCACATAAATTGCTTCTAAGTTCCCAACACTTACAAACTATGAGATGACAGATGTCTGTTTTAAGACATTAAATTTTGGAGTAATTTGTTGTATAGCAACAGAAAACGAATATATTCTTATATAATGACCTTACAGATACTTCCTTTTTATGATTCTGTAATTTAAATGAGGGAGGATGTATCTCTAGTTGCCTATTGTTTTTACTAATAGTTTACAAACCGTTTAGCCTGTTATATTTTAAAACTCTTCCTTGAAGAGTCTGCATTTCATATGCCATTTTAGACAGAAAACTAAATAACATATTTGAGTAGACATTTTTCCCAACTGGATATTTACTATCTTAATAGCTTATATATTTTAATGAGATGAGACCTTGGGAAAATTATCATCCTTTCATAGAGTTCTAAAGCAGGAACGGGCTCTTTGGTCTTTGGAGGGTTAACAGGAGCTGTATAGACCCCTTGTAGTGTGTCGTGTTAAGAACATTTTCCTAAGGGGGTGCCTGGATGGCTTAGTTGGTTAAACTGCCTTTGGCTGTGGTCGTGATCCTGGGATCCTGGGATCCAACCCTTGTCTTCAGGTGTCCTGCTCAGTGGGTCTGCTTCTCTCTCTGCCCCTCCCCCAACTCATTCTCTCTCTCATAAATAAATAAAATCTTTAAAAAAAATTTCCCTAAGAATATGGATACCTTTTACCAGATTTTCAAAAGGTCTTCCCTGCTTCCTGCTTCAGCCCCAAAGGGTTTAGAACCACTTATCTGGTTCCCATTCTTATCTGTGGGAATTCACATACAGAGAGGTAAGTGATTTAGGGTTACCCAAGAGAGTCTTTCACTCATAACTCAGTGTTCAGACTTCAATCTGAGAGAGAAATTCTACCTACAGGAGGCAGCTCAGGGCAGAGCTGGTCTTTGCAGTGTTTTCAAGTGCCTAGACCTTCAGGACCTTTGCACTTTCTTTTTTGCTATTGCATATCTCCTGCTCATTTAACTCATCAAACTGCTTCAGGAAGTGGATGTGGAATAGATCGTCCCAAAAAGACCCCTCTTGCTGAGAGATCTTTTGTCTTGGTTCCTATTAGTTTAGCCCTTATATTGACACACATAGGAGCTCAACCAAAGTGCTTTTCGGCTGTGGTACACGCCAGAATTCAGAACTACTTCATGGAGAAAATCTATTAGACTTACCTGGCATGATTACTACAGACATATCACTTCACTACTTTTCCGAACCTTCACTTCTTTGAAGTATTGTTACCCATCTCTTTCTGAATTAAGCCAAATGTGAATATTATCATCATAATAAATAAAGAGATTTGGGTGGAAGAATCAGAATTCAAAGTTAAGTTTTAATATTTACGTTTGTTCAGAATTCATTCTTGCCTATTCAGAAATTAAAAATTGTTAGGAACCATCTAGAGATGCCTGAAAAGCAAGTAGAAATCTTTGATTGGAGAGCTAGAACATATCTTACATTCCTCTTACATCTTGCACAGAACAGGTCATTCATTAGATTCTGTTTAAATACTTCATCATCAATAGTATCAAGCCTGGGCTGATTAAAGCTAAAGGAGCTCACTATAAATGACCAGGCCTAACAGAAAGAATGTGAGAATTCCTGGTTTTACCTCTGACTTTTATACCTTAAGCTATCTGTACTTCAGCTTTCCTAAAACATTCACGCATATAGATTTGCCATCCATTCCCACCATCCCCATGTACTCCATCCAGAATACCACTCTATTTTTACTTCAGCTAGAACCAGGTCAGAAAAGCCAGACTGAAACGACAGTCCCGGAGAAACTAAGGCTGAAGAATCTGCACCAATGCCATGAATGGCCCAGATAGGCCTAATACAGCCTCCCCGTTGTTGCTCCTCCTGCCTACTTCCAGTAGGCATCTTCTGTGAACAGGTACCTGGGTTTGGCCAAATGACCTAGCACGGTCCTGGCCACCATTCAGGGTATCTATGAGAGCACTATCCCTTCTCCTCGACAGTGGAAACAGACTCAAAGCCTTGAAAACATTCCTAGGATCTCTGAATGTAAATATTTCCAGCAAATTCAGCATTGTTTCCTAACCTGTAAACCAGTCTTATAGCACAAAGATAAAGTGAAATGACCAAAGTGCTATTGGGTATGTTTAGTTTTCCAGAAACAGAAATATATGGGAAAATGTGGCAAGAAGAAAGGTCATATTTTGTATTTAGGTGATTTTTTTTTGAAAGGTAAAAACGCTCTATATTTAAAAGTACAGTATCTCTAAAATAACAGATCAGTCTTGTCTGAGGAATGGCAGGAAGAGCCTTTGACAAGGAAATTAAGTTTATTTTTAAACTTCCAAGGGGTTGAATTTAATTATAGATGGCAGCAAAGAGCAAAGAAAAGATCCTTGAAAGTTTTTTAAAGAAAAACTAAGGTAAGGTGTTTGTTCTATAATAACACATTCCACTGTGTGTGTGTGTGTGTGTGTGTGTGTGTGTTTTAATGGGGAGAATAAAAAAAAGGAGAGGGGGGAAAAACCTTTTTGTGATCTTCTTTGAATCTATCCAAAAAGTATGGAAGTTCTTTAAAATGAATAATTTAGGAAGACAAATGTGGTTTTGGTGATTATATCAAAAAACATACCTACTCCAGGGGTGCCTGGGTGGCTCAGTCAGTTAAGCATCTGACTCTTGGTTTCAGCTCTGGTCATGATCTCAGAGTCCTGAGACTGAGTCCCACATTGGGCTGTATGCTCAGTGTGGAGTCCACTTGTCCCTCTCCCTCTGCTCCCTGCCTCTGTCCCTGCTGTCCCCTCACCTCTGGAATAAATAAAATCTTTATGAAAAAAACATACCGGGCACCTGGGGGGCTCAGTTAAGCATCTGCCTATGGCTTAGGTCATGATCCCAGAGTTTGGGGATGGAATCCTGCGTTGGACTCCCGCTCACAGGGGGATCTGCCCCTCCTCCCTATTTGTGTTCTCGTTCTCTCTCAAATAAGTAAATAAAATCTTTAAAAAAATGAAAACAAAATAAAAAACCCATACCTACTCTGTACCTCAAAATGGACATGAAATGGGACAGCAAACTGATACAGTAGTGCTAGGCTAGGATAACTTCTGCTATCTACAAATGCTTCTAGAGGGGACTTTTCAAGGCAGGGTCAAAATTTATACAAGGGGATTACAAATTATTTTATAATAATGCTAATACATAAAATGATGACTTTCACTAAAAGGGCTGTCTAAATTTCAGTTTTCTTAAAGGATTTAGATACTTTGATTTTGCATGAAAAAGATGCCAAATATTCATTGAACATGAATTATAAAGCGATATTAAAAGGTAAATACACATAGCAGAAAATATAAAAGTAAGTAAAAGCCAAGTTAATAAGCATAAATTGGGGCACCTGGGTGGCTCAGTGGGTTAAAGCCTCTGCCTTCGGCTCAGGTCATGGTCTCAGGGTCCTGGGATCAAGGCCCACATCGGGCTCTCTGCTCGTCAGGGAGCCTGCTACCTCCTCTCTCTCTGCCTGCCTTTCTGCCTATTTGTGATCTCCCTCTCAGTCAAATAAATAAATAATATCTTTTTAAAAAATCATAAATTGTATACCTTTCACTACCTAGTATGCTAATATGGTGCTCAAGAAATATTTGCTGGTAAAAATCAATGCATAGCAGTGGGTCCAGAGCATATCTACTATACTGAATCAAATGATAACTAAAAATGTTTCATTTTATGGTTTTATTTTGTAGGTATTATTACTTGGCATTCAAAGCACATGAAACACCCCTTGCTAGCAAAGAGAGCTGTGTTGCTATCTTGGAAAAATCCAGATTAGATCACTGGGTTCTGGGAAAAACAAAGGTATTTCTTTCTTTTTTGTTCAGATTGTCACCTGTGATGCTCTACTGTGTATCTTTGTCTCTTGTCAGTGATATGAATGGTTCTGTAAGTTGTGTGGCTTAGCAGACAACAACCCAACCTGACATTGGTATTTGCTGGTCTTGGGTCAGGAGTCCTCGGACCTCTGGACAAGAAGAAAAGGGTTTGTCTCCTGTTCTGCATGTAGTTTGAGAGAACCATTCTAGCATTTCTAGAGTGAGAACTTTGATTCTTTTAAAAATGTCCCTTTTTAAATGTTGCTTATTCCAGCACCTCATGGAAATACACAAATCTTATTAATGACAGTAATGAGTATCTTTTACAGTTTTGTCCATTTTTCATTAGACTCGTGTTTTGTTTTTTACTGTGTACCCTGATGAATTGTCTCATCGTGTATAGCTTTTCATTTGGGGAACATCCCATCCGTGTCCCACATTTTTATGATCTGTTCTAAATTGCCATACAAAGCCAGTCTCAGCCTGAGTGTGGATGGCAACACAGTTGCTCCTCAGAAGGAATTAGATCACTGTGGGTCATTAAGTCATTCTCCTTCTGAACTTCCATTGTTGGCCATGGATCAGTTCTGTTGGTTACTGCCTCCATCAAAGGCTGTGGAGATATATAGTAGAAATCAAATTGAGAAAACAGAACTCCTGGCAGATATAAGCAGACTTGGAGAACATTTGGGATCTCCTAAATCCCCTTAACCTCATCTTCTGTTTATACCAGTAATCAAGGATTGGCTCAACCTTAGAAAGGGTATTTGTGTTTGCTCCCAAGAAGTCAGTAATGTTAGCATAAAAGAAGTCACTGTAAACTTTATGTAGATAATGGTTTCAATATTTTTATTAAGAATACTCTGGAGTAGACTGAATCTCTGTTTGGGAGCCCATATGTAATGCTAAAACTAATATCTCATTTCAGGTTTTTCTCAAATACTACCATGTCGAGCAGTTAAATTTGCTGCTGCGAGAAGTAATAGGCAGAGTGGTTGTGCTGCAGGCGTATGCCAAGGGCTGGCTTGGAGCCAGGAGATACAAAAGAATCAGAGAGAAGAGAGAAAAGGGGGCCATTGCCATCCAGTCAGGTAAACGATCCTGGATCTTGGCATTTCATCACGTACTAGGGCCACTCACCTGTTGCTTTTCTCAATGGCTTCTTCTCTTCTTCCTATCCTTTGCTCCCTTCTTTCTTCCTTTCTTCCTTGCTTCAGCAAATATTCATTGAGTGTCCATTACTGGCCCTGTGCTAGATGCTGGGATAGCCAGGAGCAAGACTACGACGGTCCTTCTGACCTCCACATAAGCAAACAAGCCGTCACAACACACTGCACAGAGTGGCATGGTACAGGTAGTGCGAAGTGGGCAGAGGGAAAACCCAAAGCCCACAGACCTGTGCCTCTTCTCCCAGATGACTGATGTGATATACACCCCAGTGACGGGAAGTTTTAGAATATAAGTGAGGTTCAGTGGGGTGCAGTCTGGAACCGATGACCAAGAAAGAGTTCTTGAGATGTCTTTAGTGCAAAATGGTGGTTTATTAAAGCACTGAGACAGGACCCATGGGCAGAAAGAGGCTGCTGCACTGCAGTTGTGAGGGATGGCTGATTATATACTATGGGGTTGGGGAAGGTAAGGGAAAAGGGAGGTTTCAAAAGAACTTTCTTATGCTAAAGAGGACCTACAAGATGCCAGATACTAGAGACCTCACCACTGTCAAGTTAAAGTTGTTTTTCTCTCTAGCAAGGTAATAACATTAAGATAGTTTGGAGATTCCTGGAAGGGTGTCACACATGTCCCACCCAGGAGTGGGGTGGGGGGAAGGTTGCAGGGTGCCGGCTAGTGCTTTGCCCTCAGCTAGCCTCTGTTCTCTCATCACCAGGCCCATCACCAAGTTCTCAGCATCAGAATTATTATAATGCCTTTTCCCAACGGCTTTTCTAGCACAGAGCTTATAAATCAAGGAAACAAATCACCAGGCTCTCTCATATGCCCAGCCCATTCAGTGTCTCTGCACATGTGTGTCATTTGTGTTACAAATAGCATCTGAGCTTCTGTGCTATTGATGAGTGGTTATGAAAGCATCTGATCTTGAACATAGTGGACAATTTCCTTCACACTCTCATACCCCAGACTCCCTTTGTCCACTCTGGACTTCATGACCACATTCAGCAATATGGAAAGCTGTGATGCAAATGGGAGGGACAAAAAGGTGAGGTGGTCATTCTCCTGGTGGGCAGCTAAGGCCCCAGTCCTCTGTCTGTAGGACTCAGCACACCCCCAGAAATTTCTTTCCCTTCTCATCCATTTTCCTTGCCTTCTGCCTTACTTTTGCATATTTTCTTCTCCCGAAGCACAGTTCTTGGCATATGGTTCAGCTTCACCAAATGCAGGTGTTGTGCTACTGATTATTCCCTTTGACCCCTTTTTTTCTTTTCTTTTCTTTTCTTTTCTTTTCTTTTCTTTTCTTTTCTTTTCTTTTCTTTTCTTTTCTTTTTCTTTCTTCCCTCTCTCTCTCTCTCTCTTTCTTTCTTTCAACAGAGAGCACAAGCAGGGGGAATGGCAGGCAGAGGGAGAGGGAGAAGCAAACTGTAAGCAGGGAGCCTTATGTGGGGCTCGATCCCAGGACCCTGGGATCATGACCTGAGCCAAAGGCACACGCTTAACCTACTGAGCCACCCTAGGCTCTGACTCGCTTCTTTATTTTTCAGTCCTTCAGATTTCATGTTCAGATCTTGCTCCCAAACAAAAAAAATCAAACAGGTCAGGCTACTCCAGTTGTTTCCTACCATCCCCACAAGCCACCCTACTCCTGAGTCCTGAACACAGAGCTTCCTCCAGGGATTATAATGACAGGGAACCACTTCACCTGGGATAAAGGTCCCCAATGATTCATAAATAGCATCCAGAGTGTTCTGGAAACTCACTGCTAGAACAAAAATAACTCCTTCTCAGAAGCATCTTGGAGGCCCAGCTAAGAGTACAGAGAGGCCCTTTTTCCCCATCATCGCTCATGTATCGCTGCTTATTTTGTTCAGGGAGAAAGCAGGAGGGAGGACAAGAGGGCTAATAGATCGGAGGGAAAACAGATTATATCAATTCACTGGCACATTCTTAAATTAATGTCATTCCTAGCACATGGTTTTATATTTTTAGCCTGGAGAGGATATGATGTTCGGAAGAAATTTAAGAAAATAAGCAACAGAAGGAGTGAGTCTGCAGTTCCTATTCAAGCAGGTAATTAAAACATCATTTTCATAGCATCCACTTGAAAATATTCTGTGATTGAGTTCATATGATTTTAGAAAGCTGAGAGGTGAATAATTCAGGAGCACTAGAATTGGAGTTGTGAGTTCTAGTGGGGGTTCTAGGGCTTTTTCTGATACACCCCCAGCATGATGATGATAAGGCTGACAACGAACATTTGCTGCTTGCCATCCTTGCGTAAGGAGACTCTCAGTAAGTGCTCTAATATTCCTGAGTTTATAGAGCGGGCAACTGTGGCACAGAGAAGCACAGTAACTTGTCCACAGTCACACAGCTGGTCAGTAGCAGAGTCAGCATCTGAATACAGGCAGGTCAGATAAAGTCAACTTTGCATCCTGCCAGCTGGACAAATCCCTTTTCTTCTTGTCACACATCTGTTATCTGTGAAACGAGAGCACAAGCCCAAGTCTGGTTAAGTCTGTAAGGTGTCTGGCAACCTTGGAATTCGGATCAGGTGCAACACCCATCTTTCAGCATCACAGAGATGAGAATAGCTCTGGGACTTTCCCAGCAAATGGGACTTCCCACACCCCAGCCTGTTTGTGGCTAAGGTGGTCCTCTGGGCCCCATGGGGTTGAGCTACGGCTCAGCTTGGGACTGGCTGCCGGAGTGCTTTGAGCTCTGGTTCCCGCCTCACCCGGCTGTCTCTGGCTCCTGGGTGGCTCTGGTCTTCTGCAAGTGGCAGTATCCATGGTGCCTTCCAGCCTGGGTTCCCTTCCTCACTGAAAGCTATATATGCCTAAGTGAGGCCCCGGAAGAAGTGGGCCCCAAGCACACCTGGAGCTCGGAGAGTGTAAAATGTGGAGACAGAGTGAGAGAGCAGTGGCCAGTCCAGTTGACTCCACAAGCCCAAAGAGGCATAGGGTTCCAGAAACTGCACCCTTGAAGGAAATTCTCAAAAAGCTGCAGTCTTTTTGAGGATGTCCCTGCGGGAAACCTGGCTCCAGGAACATTTCTCAGAACTCTCTTGGGCCACTGTAGAGACCTCACATCTTCATTCAGAACCAAAATATTTGGAAGGAAGGGATGTCATTTAGATGCAAATGTGTAAGTTTTAACACCATCCCCTAGGAATTTTAAGCTCTACAACTTCAAAGCGTTTGTTGGAAGAAATATCCAATTCTAGTTGCTGCTTAAGAAAGACAACCCAAAGTGCATTTGTTCCCTCCTTTCCCACCTCCACACATCACACCACATGGCACATGCACACGCACACGCGTGCACACACCCCTCCCCACCTCAGTCTACTGGACTGATTTCTGATCTTGCAGTTTGGCCCAAAGCCCAACATATGTTTTAAAATATAAACTTTGGGCTATATATTGTTGATCCATTGAGTCCTGTATATAGGATCATAAATCACATTTTCCCTCTCTGAAAATGATCCTTAGAGGGTTCCCTGTTTGCACTGTTATTGCCAAGTGAGAACTGCGTGAAAACAGAGGCCAGGCTTGATTGCATCTTTTCCATAGAGCACCTCTGCGGTAGGTACTATGGAAAGATAATCTTGCTTTGTGGAACTGGAGAGAACACATGTCTTCAAGGTGCTTCTTTTTTTTAAGCTTTGCAAGCACCGCCCCCCACCCCCTTTTCTTAGCCCTGCAGCTAGTGTTCCTACTTATCAGGTGGCATAGGGAACTTCCATTACCCGAGTCTACAAGGGCTTGGGCAGACATAAGGACATTGAGGGTGGTACTAACACCACCTCCACCTCTCCCTTTGGAAGTGGCATGGCAGCCAGAGCAAAAGCAGTCCCCTTGCCCTTCAGCAGAGTGCCATGGGCAGGAGTTGAGGTGCTGGGATTGGGCTAGCAGAAAACATGCCTGGATAGAGTAACAACATCTGCAATTTGATGGGCAGTTTACTTTTACGTGAGATTGTTTTTCTTATCTTTATATTGGAAGGCATGTTTGTGTTTATCTAAAAGACAAAGCAACTCATTCCAACTTCTCTGTTTTGGGGTGTGTTCTTCCCAGAACATAATCTTCTCATTACAAGCTCTTCTTACCACCACTAGGATGTTTCGGAGCAGAACAAGCCCCAGACCTAGGGGATCCCTTACTTGTGAAGCCTACAAGTGCCTGGGGGAGGTTATCCTAGCATGACCATTTCTGTTGGTTTTCAAAACTTACTCTCTCATTTTTTTCCCCAACAAATTATTTCACTTGAAATTTAGATTCTGTAGAATGCATTTCTTTGTATTTCAAGTTCTGGCCCATTACCTTTTTTTTTTTCTTTAGTGGTGTTGCTAAGATATGTTATATATTTTTAAAAGAGCAGCCCTTGAAATTTAGGAAGCATTTGGCCTACATGTTGCTACAGAGCAGTGCATATGGAAATTTGTTTTCCTTTCATCTCCTTCCCAATAAAAGCAGCACACAGCTTATCCCTTTAGCTTCCTCAGAACTTCCTTTTCAGAATTCCCGATCTATTACAGCACGTTCACATACCAGAATCAAGATGCCTTTTCATGCTGTCAACCTTTTTCATCTGAAATGTAGATTAATTCTTGCTGGTATGCCTTGACAGAGATCAAAGTCAGGGTATTAACCTTTCTGGGCTTTCTCCGGGAATCTGTCCCCCAGACTAGGCTGTGGCTGCTAAGAGGCCAGTGTCCTTGTTATATGGCCCTCCTCCAGGCAGCCCTCGGTCAAAGAGCCGCCATTTCAAAGGTGCAAAGTCCTTTTGTAACTGTTCTCATCATTACTTTAAACTAGGTGAGAAATGATCTGCCTGGTTAATTCCTGAAAGAGAGAGGGAAGGAGTTATACACTCTCTCTCTGTCTCTTTCACACACACACACACACACACACACACACACACAGGCCTGTTCATTTTAATTGTGGGCCCTTCACTCAGATTCCTGGAGCTTGTTTAAGTTGTTTTGACAGCAAGTGATCTCGGTTTGATAGAGGGAGGGACAGGGCTCCAGATTGGAAACCTCTCCCCTTGCTCAGTGGGTCATTTCTTGCTTGTCAGTCTTTGAGGTAGGCCACATTTGCATTTTCAAAATAAACAGATGCCTTTCAAATACATGAGCTGGCGGTCTAGAGCTCTCTGTGGGCCCAAACAGTTCACCAGCCAGTAATCAAATGCTGGAAGAGAAAACAAACCGAAAAAAAAAAATACCCTAGGTACGTACTCATCCATTTCCTACGTGTATAACATTGCACTGGCAATAAAGGGCCTCTGTGAGATGTGAGGAATCTCCAAGAGAGAGAGCTAGTGATCCCAAGCAAAGTATAGTTTATCAGCAAAAACCTTTTTTTTTTTTTTTTTTTTTTTTTTTTTGCCAGGGGAAAAAGTTTGAATGTCATCTTGGTGAGAAGAGACATGTTTTGTGTGTTTTTATTATTTGTTAATGCTAGTAATAGGCTCTTGCCAAAGGAAAACGTACTCTTTTAAACACCAAAGAATTTAAAATTACGTATTTTTTTAATTAGAAAGATAAGATGACACATAGGAGTTTTCAGCTGGATGGGTATTCTAAGTAAAAAGTAACCATCATATATCATTCCCTTACCAATCTATTATTTTTTAAATGAACTCTTTAGTGTCACAAAGTGGATATAACTAGATTTATTCAAATAAAAATGCTTACAATCCTCAGTAAATACTATCAAAACATGTAACCTGCAGGGGATTTTTAAAAGGTCTACAATATCTCATTCTTTAAGTTTTTGAAAGCACTGTCTTGAAAATTGCTCCCCTAATTCAAGATCTGTTTTTAAAATAAGAGCAAAGTGATGGGCTTCCTCATCTCAGAGGGAAAATGTCGCAAGGAGGTAACAGTGGAGCCCTAATGGCTGGGAATGGAATTTCAAAGAGTGTCTCCAGGAAGGAGTAGGATCTTCCAGCCCCCCTTTGCCCTTCTCCAGGAGCAGGAAGAGCCCATTGGTTTACAGCACATTTTCATCTAATTGTTTCAGTGCAGTGGAAAAGGTTTCCCCTCTGTGTCCTTCATCAACTTCCCACTTAACGCCCCTCCTTGGCCCTTCCAACAACACAGGGAAATGATGGCCATTTCTCCTTCTGATGCCTTTTGTGGAGAGTACTTTATGGAGACTCAACCATGACTCTTTTAAGGCTTATGTTTCCTTGAGCCTGCGCACAGGCATTTTAAACTGGATTCAGCTGGAACCGCTGAGTGCATCAAGGGACACTGGGCAATGAGAGTTGCTTTAAATGTTGCTTCCAGAGGGGAAAGCAAGCATCATGTCCAGATAGATTCCTGCGCAGTTGGATACAATTTCAGGTAGCAACGTATCAGAGTCTGTTTAAACTTCTAGGAACTCGACCCTACTTCTTAACAAAACTGTGTTTTTGTGTTTAAAACTGCCTGAACTTAGGGTGCCTGGGTGGCTCAGTCAGTTAAGCATCTGCCTTCAGCTAGGTCATGATCCCAGAGTCCTGGGACCAAGTCCCTCATTGGGCTGCCTGCTCAGCAGGGAGCCTGCTTCTCCCCTCTCTAGTCATGCTTGCTCTTCTAGTTCCTGTTCTCTGTCACCATCTTTGTCTCTTCCATGCAAATAAATAAATCTTAAAAAAAAAAAAAAAAAAAAGCCTGAACTTTTAAAGCTCTTTCAGGTAAGTCCTCATTCTGGTCTTTTCTAACTTTAAAAGGTTGGTTCCTTTAACACTCTTGGTGAGTTGGCAGTGATAGGGTGGTTGTAGTAATTTCCTGGAACTAGATTTCCAGAAATATCCCTAGGTATGCAGCCACTATATTTCAAATTTCGAAATGTGTATGCTAGAGCTACCTGGTGAGCGATGGGATTTAATTTGGGGCATCCAATTTCCCATCTCTGATACACAGGGCAATAAAACATGCTGTTCTTCAGAAGTATGCTGTTTGTATAAATCAGGTACTCTATGTTATGGCAACACATACTGGGAGGGAGTTCTAGAAAACTCCAGTGCAGTACAAAGAATCAAAATCATTCTAAAATATAGCTGAGGATATACATTGAAATAACCCATGTTTCTTGAAGGTAAAGATGATTACAGGAGGTAGTTTTCATTCTGATAAAGCTGTACATAAGCAGATTGTTGATAGCAAGACAAGAATTAAAGGAAGGTCAAGTGAGTGTTCCACTGAAGGTAAAAGTCCACTTCAAATTAACAGAAGGAAGTCAAGTATATCTTCGGCCACTCCTCTCCTTTCATCTCTATTTACTGTTCTACCTCTATTCTACTGTTTCTTAACTCACTCCATTTATATCTCTTAGAAACATTCCTGGTCATTTCACACAAACACTTCCTCAAAATGTGAGAGAAGACAGGTTCCGAACTATTCTTGGCCTTTGGGCAGGAACCAGCTTCCTCTCCTTTCTGTTGTTTTAGGTCATGCCGTACAAGAGTAAAGTAAAATCTAGGGGAGAGTGTTAGCTGGTGTATCGAGGCTGAACTAAGAGGTGCACGCTAGCTCCACTGCCTTATAAATGCTTGTTTAATAGAAGACAGAGTACCTTCAGGTTCATGCAAGGAGTCCTGCCCAGTCTACTTGCACATTGCCTGGATTTCTCTAGCTCTCTGTAAGTGAAAAGTTGGGGCTGATTTCTGACAGCTATAGACTTAACATTTTGGAGGGGAAAATCGTTTGTAGGAATAGGTGTTATGCTTTCCTTTGGGAAAATATGCCCCGTTTGTGACAGGACGCATGCAGACACATACAGGGCCCCTGAAGCTTGGCCTAAAGGAGTGGTGTATAGCAGGGAGAAGGCCTGGCCTGTGGCTTCAAGGTTTCTGTCAAGAAATGGGCCCTGCTGAACCTCACTTGTGCACAAACAATGGAATTCTTGCCATGAAAAACTTGGAATTCAAAAGAATGTCCTTTTCTATGAAATCAAATTATTGTCCATGTTAGAATTAAATGCCCAGGGTGCTATTCACCTAATTCACAGAGAGGAAGCTATGAAGAGCCCCAACATGGGCTTATGGTCTAATTGCGACTGATACATTGACAAGGCACCAACCTGTGCTTAAGATGAAACTTTGGTGTAGCAGTCTGTACCCCTGGACTCAAGATTAATTTTTCAGAGGAAGTCCAGGAGTATTTCGTCTTTGAATCAGCTCTCCATTCTGGACCTCATATAGCGCTCCAGAATCTGGCTATGAAGAGATGCTGCCAGAAGTGGCATCTTTCCCACCTCAACCTATCAACTATACTCAGCATGACTGAGATCAATAACATGTGCAAGTTGCTTTTATTCTAAATCTTTAAATTTTTTTCAAATGTCTTTTTTTCATATGGAATCATAGTTATTTAGGTTATATCCACATAATAGTAAAGAAACATTCAGGGACAAAATTAACTGCTCTGGCAAGAGTGATTGGACTTCTTTTCCTCAAAGACTCCTGTGTGTGGAAAGGCAGATTTTGTTTTCCTCCTCAACAGATGAAACAGAAGCACAGAGAATTTAAATCAGTTGTCTCTCCTTATATGTTATGTGAGCTTGAGAATTGGCTTGGGCTCCTGGGTGGCTCTGTTGGGTGAGCATCTGACTCTTGGTTTTGGCTCAGGTCATGATCTCAGGGGTTGTGCGATCGAGCCCCATGCTCAGTGGGGAGCCTGTTTGAAGATTCTCTCCCTCTTCCACTCCTCTGGGGTGTGCTCACTCTGGTGCTTTCTCTCTTTCTCTCTAAAATAAGTAAATCTTTTTTTTAAAAAGGAATTGATATTAAAGCCATCTTCTCAGTCTTTTTCCAGTTCTCTTCTCAGTAGACCACACAGTATCATTTGCTTCCATCTTGGGTATGACATGGACATAGGGTACCAGTCAAAGCTTTGGGAAGAGTTTCATACAAAAACCTGAGCGAGTGGACTTCGAAGCCAAAAAAAATTTACTTTAACCTAAAATCCCACAAACATCTGATTAAAAAATGAGCAGAGGACCTGACATATGATAGCCAACAACACATGAAAAGATGCTCAACATCACTCATCGTCAGGGAAATAGAAATCAAAGCCACAATGAGATGTCACCATACATCTATCAGAATGGCTCAAATAAAGATAAAAAATAAGTGTTGGTGAAGTACATGGAGAAAAAGGAACCCAGGTGCAATGCTGGTGGGAATATAATTAGTGCAGCCACTATGGAAAACAATATGGAAGTCTCTCCAAAAATTAAAAATAGAAATACCATATGATCTAATAACTCCACTACTAAGTATTTACCCAAGGAAAATGAAAACATTAACTCAAAAGATATATGCACCCTATGTTTACTGCAGCATTATTTACAAGATATGGAAGCAACCTAAGTGTCCCTTGACAGATGAATGAATAAAGAAGAGGTGGTATACATACACAATGGAATGTCATACCATCGTAAAAAGGATGAGATTTGTGCCATTTGTAAGAACATGGATGACCCTAGAGGTTATTATGCCAAGTGAAACAAGTCAGACTGAGAAAGACAAGGGCCATATAATTTCATTGATATGTGGAATCTAAAAACAAAACAAATAAGCAAAAAGTAGAATCAAACCTGTAAATACATAGAACAAACTGATGGTTGCCCGAGGGAAGTGGAGCAGGAAGATGGACAAAAGGACTGAAGGGGTGTGGGAGATACAGGCTTCTAGTTATAGAATGAGTAAGTCATGAGAATAAAAGGTACAGTGCAGGGAATATAGTCAGTGGTATTGTAATAGCATTTGATGGTAACAGATGGCAGCTTCACCTGTGGTGGGTATAGAGATGTTGACCGGTGTGATGTACACCTGAAACTTATATAATGTTGTGTGTCAACTATACTCAAATTTTAAGAAAAAGGAAAGAATGACAAATAAAAAATAGTCGACTTGAAATCTCTGCTGTGCCATAACTTGTCATATGGTTTGAGGGAAAACTACTTCTGAGTTTTAGTTTCCTTACCTATAAAATGGAACTCCTGAAGGCCTAGTTCTCAGGACCGTTGTGAGGATGATTCCAGATAATACATGCAAAGCATTCTGCATGGTACCTAGCCTCTGGTAGATATTCAGTAAATGTTAGTTCTCTCTCTGTACCCGCTTCCTAAATATGAACCTCACTGGGAAATCTGTATAGTGCTCTTCGGGGATGAGCATAATAATATTATAACTTCAAAGAGATGAAACCATTTCTCTTACTTTTGGAGAAAAAATAATACCTGTCAAATCTTAAATACAGTTAAAATAAAGCCTTTATAAAAGAGAATTTTCTGAGTCTTAAGTCTTTCTTATCTAACAAGGGAAAATTAAAATACAGTAGTATCATGTGAAAGATCTGAAGTGGTTTTGTTTTTGTTTTCATAAAGAACTGTGCTCCATTGTGCCGAGGGCTTGATTCATTTGTGTAGATGAGTTTTTCAGTGGCCTCAATGATGTTAAGATTTAGGATGTATGCTAATGACATCATTTTTCCTATTCACTGGTT
The DNA here is from genome assembly GCA_004023965.1 of Spilogale gracilis. Taxonomy (NCBI): domain Eukaryota; kingdom Metazoa; phylum Chordata; class Mammalia; order Carnivora; family Mephitidae; genus Spilogale; species Spilogale gracilis. The sequence continues at coordinate 146,730 of PITA01000828.1, read as the reverse complement.
TGAGACCCTTCTGCAACTTGTTCTGGAAAATAACAAGTCCCCTCCTCACCCTCTTCTGTAAAATCAGGAATTCTAAAATGCAGGAGTTAAATATCACGCAGATTTGCTGCCTGCTGGTGTGGAAAGCAAGTTGCCTTTCAGATGTGTAAGGAGCTGGAAGATCTCAGTGTGCATATCATGCCTAACCCACAGTGACAGGCGATTGGCGGCCCAACAGCTGGGCGGCAGCCATTTGGCCAGAAGTTCGAACCCCAGCCACGAAGAGCCATAGCAAGATCATGGCTGGATTTGCTGTGGCCATGAAGTCTGAATTGCCAAGCACAGAGGCGGAGGCAGAGGAGACAGCTGGTAGCCACTCTCGTCAATAAAGTTGTGACGGTTGAGAGGTACAAGCAACAGGAGCCTGCTAATTTCATAGACTTCAAGCCAAGTACTTAGTGTCAAAACCAGCTATGGTCAACGATACAAATGGCTGTCAAGGGTCCCTCATCAACAGCAAGCCTCTCCCTACCAGACACTTTCCTCCTCGTGGGTTAGAAATGATTGGATCCTGCTTTCCAGGAATAATCAGTTTGAGGAGACTTTATCTTTTAATTTTTTAGGTCCTGGTGATTTTTAAAAAGTCATATTTACTGAGGTGTAATTTATATACAGTAAAAATCAAACAGTTTGATAAAATTGGATGAACACAGGTAACCCCCTTCACAATCAAGAAAAAGAAAATTTCCAAGAATCTCTCTGCTGTCCCTTCTATTTCTATCCCTCCCCCACCCTTAGTTCCTGGTGACCACTAATGGGTTTTCTGTCCCCATAATTATGCCTTTCCCAAAATGTCATAGAAATAAAGTAATATAGTATGTAAACTTTTGCGTCTAGCTTCTTTCACTTAGTATAATACTTCTATGATTCATCAGTATTGATGCATTTAAGAGTAATTTGTTCTTTTTCATTGCTGAGCAGATTCCAGAGTACGGATATACCACAGTTTTCCCAATTACTAGCTTTGTTTCCTGTTCTAGGTGACTGTGAATAAAGCTGCTATAAACATCTAGAACTTTATCTTTTTAGGAAAGATTTATAGGAATGTAAATAACTTTGCTTTATAGAAAACCGGAACAGTATAAGCTGGAATGATCATGGAGGTGGGAGTTATTTCCTTTTTGATTAACAAGCAGAAATACTTATTTTCCTAACATGCTATGTTTTTTGCATAGTAATTTCTGGTTTATACAAGGCAGTTTCACTCACCTAATTTTTGTAATTATTACAGTAACCCTGAGAAATAGGTTGGGAATCTTACCCCATTTTACAGATGGTGGCTGAGAAATCTCCCTACAATACAGACTGCCTAACTCTTGATCTGGTGTCCTTCCCCAGACGTTTTCTGACCATCCTCTCTGTGCAGAACCTTCTGCTAAATGCTTTTTGGGGTGGCCACAAAAGCAACATAACATTTATTTTTTTTCCCATCGAGAAGGGACAGTCTGATGCTCCACATCATGTCAGCGGGTAAATGCAAATTAAAACAACAATATTCTGTTATACACCTATTAGAAGGGCCAAAATCTGTAACTGACAACATGAAATGCTAATGAGGTCATGGAACAGCAGGACCATCATTCGTTGCTGATGAGAATATGAAATGGTAGCACTACTTTGGAATACAGTGTGGCGGGTTCTTACAAAACTAAACATATTTTTACCATATGATCCAGGCTTCACACTCTTTGGTATTTGGCCAGAGGAGTTGAAAACTTATGTCCACACACAAATCTGCACACAAATGTTTGAGCAGCTGCTTTATTCATAATTGCTAAAACTTGGAAGCAACCAGATTGTGCTTCAGTGGGCAAATGGATAAAAAAACTGAGGTACATCCAGATGATGGGATATTATTTAGTGCTAAAAAGACATGAGCTTTCAAGCCACGAAAAGGCATGCAGAAAACGTAAATGCATCTTACAAGGTGAAAGCCAGTCTGAAGAGATTAGGTACTGCATGATCCTAAGTATGTGACATTCTGGAAAAAGAAAAACTGTGGAGACTGTACAGAGATCAATGGTTGCCACAGAGTAGGAGGGGGGTTAGTAAGCAGAGCGCAGAGGATTTTTTTACAGCAGTGAAATTACTGTATGACACTAGGGTGATAGATATATGTCATTATAATGTCTCCAAACTCATATCATGTGTGACATCAAGAGTGAACCATAATGTCAGCTATGGATTTTGGGTAACGAAGAAATGTCCATGTAGGTCCGTCAGCTGTAGCAAATGCACCGTGGGAGGTGTTGGTAGTATATGCATATGAGGGAGCGGGGAATATATGGGAAATCTCTGTAACTCCCTCTCAGTTTTGCTGAAAATCTAAAACTGCACTTAAAAATAAAATCTTTTTTAAAAAGGAGGTGGGAGAAACAGTCTCAAATGGAACCAGGGCGGACACACCTGTCCCACACAGGAGTGCTAAGCTAGAGCCAGCTAATACAAGCACAAGAAACAAACAATGTATGAAGCCTCCTCAGGTCCTTTCCGGAAGAAGGTGGGGCATAATAAATTATAAGAAGTAAATCCCACCCAAGGCTGCCAGGAGTGGGAAGAGAACAGTGACGGTCCCTGGGTGCTTGAAGGCAAGGGGAATTTCCCAAATGGCAATGTTCTAGGACAGACAAGAAACTAATCTCTAGGATAAGGGAAAACCTTCCTCCTTAGTTTCCAGGTTAGAGAAAGCAATTACCAGGCAAGACTTTCTTTGAACTCCGTCAAAGTTTGACCGGGATAATGACTGGCATTAAGCATGGGAGAATCAAAGTGGAAAATGTTCTCATAGGTCTGGAATTACCAGAATTGTTTTATGTGGAGACCAGGGTTTCTGATGTGGATGTTGAAGGAAAAAAAAAAATCTGTCAATGAGATCCTATTCTTTAAAAAAAGAATTTTACTTTCTCAGTGCTGCTTTTGGTGGCATTTGGCTGTCAGACCTGCCACAAGTTGGCCTCTTGATGTCCCGAAAAGATGGCTGCTGACCAGCTGTCACTCCAGCCAGAAACGACGTGGGCTCCTGCTGCAATTGGCCAGCAGTGGTGTGGAGGGGCAGGTTGGGCTTTGGTGCCTCATCTGTATGCGCCTTCTCTGCCAGATACAGTAGGCACTGTTTGCCAGGCCCATTATGAGGGCAGGAAAGCTTACCCAGCCTAGATCTCCAACCAAGAAATCTACCGAGACAGTGCCCCTGCTGGAAACCATTCCTCTGGGTCTGTGCTCCAGGCAGCTCATCAAATGCCAGGCCAGGCCAGAGCCTCCTCCCATAGCAGCTGATCTGTGAGAAGTTAGAGGCCCAGGTATGTGAAAGAAAGTGTGAATTCTTTCTTTCGCTTACAAAGGAAAATAAAAGAGTAGAGGTTAATGATTTTTAAAATGTTTACATAAATGGGGCTGTACCATGTAATATTTAGGAATTCAGACTTTAGGGCGAAACTGCTTGGATTTGAACCCTGGCTCTGCCACTCTCCAGCATGGTGTGACTCTTGGGCAAGTCATTTAACCACTCTGGGCCTCAGTTTCCTTAACTGTAAAATGGAAAATATAGTGACCTCTACCTTTCAGAGTTACTGTGAGGACTAATGAGTTAATTTTTATAAAAGGGCTTAGAACACTCATGCTAATAATCCATACATTTGTGCTTATTAAATGAAAATAATGGGCATTTCCCTAACTCCTCTTCTTTACACTCTCCCACCCCTCTGCCAAATCAAGCTGAATTCATGTACCTAATCTTTTTCTTGTTTCTTTTTTCTTAACATCTATCAGCTTTACCTCTTCATGTTAGTTTCCTAGGGCTAACATAACAAATTACCCCAAATTTCGGTAGCATAAAACAACAGAAACTTATTCTCTCACAGTTCAGGAGGCTGGCAGTCCAAAATCAGCAAGACTGGTTTCTGTTGGATGCTCTGAGGGAGAATTCTTTCCATACTTCCCTCCAAGCTTCCAGTAGTTCCTGACAATGTTTGGCATTCTTTGGCTTGTAGACCCATCACTGCATTCTTCACTTTCATTATCACATGCATTCTCCCTGTGTCTTCTTACAAGGACACTAATCATTGGCCTTAAGACCCACCTTAATCGAGTATGACCTCATCTTAAACTAATTACATCTACAAAGATTTTATTTCCAAATAAGGTCACATTCTGAGGTTCTAGATAGATAGGAATATTGAATGGACTCTGGTCTACCAGCTTACCCCCTTAAAAGATTTAGGCTATTTTTACATGTTATCTCTTTTTATTCTTACTCTCTGTATTAGAATGCAAGCTCCGTGAGAATAGGGACCGTATCTCTTTAAGTGTAGTCTGAGGCAGCCGTCCTTGCTTAATGGGTTTGCTGGGTGGGCCACCTCAGGGGAATGGAGGAGAGTCATGGTGCCATCAGGCTGGCTGTGGGAAGGTGATGTTTGAGGTAGGAGAGTCACTCAGAAGGAGAGAGAGGGACAGGATGGGGGGGGGGGATCCCATCCAAAGAATAAAAAAGGAGAAAGGTCAGAGATCCCAAATATTCTAATATGGCATATCTGGATGTACTACCAACAGCCAGGGTCAAAAGGAAGGTTCAGGGTGAGAGAGAACAAGGATTATATCACAGGTCAGAGGAAAAGGAGATGGGCCTGCTTCAGGGCAAAGCCTGCAGCATATCTCCTCTGCAGGGATGAGGGGCCCTGCTACCAGTGTGGTTTCTTCGAGAGCCAAGGGACCTAACTGGAAAGAACCAGCCCTCTTCAGATATCTGACCAAGTCTGAGACAGTGGAACATCTTCAACCCTGAAGGGTCATGGAGAAGGGAAGCAGAGATAGGACAGCCAGGACAGACCCTTCAATATTTTTCCACTCAAGTCATTAGTTGTTTTTGTAGAAAAGTGTTGAGGTATTTATCAATATGAGCTAAACTGACTGGGCAATGAAAAGCTGCAATTGTGAGAGGCCTCAACCTAGTGGAATATGTAATCTCTCTTTTCGCTGACAGCATTATTGGTTGTTGGCCCACAACCATCAGGGACCAGGACTCAAGATGAAAGGAAAGGACAGACATGCGTAAGGAGCAGAGATGTGGAGGAAAGGAGTAGACCTCTTCCCCCTTTTTACTTTCCTGGTGGTACAACTGCAAAGGAATAGGAACATCATCCAGTTGTCCAACCAGAACCCAGGTCCTGGTACACTTAAGCTCCCTGTTTGACTAATGCAATCATCAAGACAGAGCTTATCCAAATTATCAAGTCGCCAAGCTAGTAGAGAGTCCAGTCACTACAGTTACCACTTTCCCTGTTTTCTACAATTAGGCCCTCTCTAACCACACTGTATTAAATCTTAAAAATACGCCCTGAATCTGTTGGTGAGATATCACGTTGGAGCCTCAGATGGTGAGCAAGGGTGGGTTTCCCTACCCACATTGTGTCACCCACTTGTGTCGTGCATCCAGGTGTGGGCACATAAGCTTGATAAGTTCCTTCTTTGTTTCATTCCACAGAGCACCCTTCAGACCAAAGCAGTGATCTGCAACCCTCTGTCGCAGGGGAAAGCAAAGGAGGTACCCAGGATCAAGACTGCAGTGAACCTGGTGACCACACAGGTGGGGTCATTAGAGGTTTGGGATGAGTGTCCTATATTCAGGGACTTTCCAGAGAAGGTTCCAGAGATGGAAATGACCACCTGATAGGGACTCTCTGTTTTTCTATTGGAGGCAGCTGATTAAATTCAACGGCAGCCTTACAGAGGATCCCAACTGGTGATTTCACAAAAGGGAAAAAATAAACAGAAAAAAAATCTCAGCTTCTCTGCAGCTGCCCCCTCTGCCCACTGACCAGTTTACTGGGGAAACTGGTCTAGTTGTGCCTTTTTCACCAGTGCCTCTCCTCAACTTCCCCTCTTGGAGTGGATGCTGACACATTTCTGTCTGATCTACCTTGGGACTTAATGAAATTTCAGCTTCTCAAATTTCTATGACCCTGACATTGGTACATAGATCTCACACTATAAATGCAGAACATTTATGGTGGGGAGAAGCAGCATGGACGATAAAACTTGATTATCTGGTCTAAGTCACCCTCCATTAGTTAACATCATTGTAAAATGAGAGTATTAGGCAGATTAAATCAGTGGTTTTTAAACATTTTTAAAAATACTAGAATCTTCCCTTTTTGCAGTTTGAAGTTTTTGGACTTCAGAAGAAGCTGCGAGTTTCAAAAATATGGCCTTTAATGCTAATGTCATCATTTTCTGAAACATGAAGATGAATTGCTCTGGATTTCACAGTAGAGTTTGCAGTTTATCTGCCCAGCCCAGGGAGGAATTTCTGGGCACTTCCCACTCCTTTGGAATCTGCCATGCAGCCTCTGTTTCAAGGAAATTCAGAACTGGGACTTTACCTTGGAGCAGAGAGGTTAGGGAGTGGGAGAGAGGGTTAAGAGGGGCAGCCCAGGGAGTGGCAACATTTCCTGAATTTGAGGAGACTTGGTGGTGGAGACAATGATACACTTTTCCTTTTCAAAAACAGGAAGCCTAGCTATAACTGACTCATGGCCTGACCCTTTCTTCTTAGCAGAAGTCACAAATAGGAGGTCTTCCAGGTGTAATCACCATGCAGATGTGTTTTGTTTCGCCAGATACAGCTTAAAAAAACTTTGAACTCAAGTGTCTTCCTATGGGGCATACATTCTCTGGTCCACCACAGACCCCACCACTTCCCACCCTCTTTGCCTGACAGTGCACACATTTATGTTACCTGGGGGGCCCAAAGGCATTGGAGTTCGCACTGCCTGCTCCCATGTTTTCAGCCAGTGCCTTTCCATCTTATTCTAAAATGGTCCAGCGGAAAATTGGCTTGACTTTCCTGGGAAATATGAATGACTCATTGAGTTCAATCCGACTTTGGAAGGACTCAACTCCTTTGGAGAATTCCCCCCCACCCCCTCGCCTGAATTGCTTTATTTCATTGAATCAAAACACTTAGGGATGCTTCTCTGGGGAAAAGAGCCCCCTATCTGGAGAAGACTCTATTGCCCCACCTCACACACCTCAGGTCTACTGTGCAATCTCATCATTGAATTTTTTCCTCCGTGTCACTTATTCCTTTTAACTTGATCTCTTCACTTAGAGTGACCACCCTATTTTACCTTTCTAGTTCTCTCCATATCTTTGTTTCTCCAGTCTTCTTGTTCAGTAATTAATTTGCCAAAGAGATGCCAGATGATTCCAGCTGTCACCAATTTTGGGTTTTGCTTTCAACTAACAGTTTGATGGCCTCCTTCTTATTTATGTTTTTACTCTGACTCAAATCCATCTCCCTGCTCTTCAGGCAAAGCTGGGGGTGGAGGTACAGACTTCATCTAAGCTTTATTAAGAATATTCTGTAAGTTTTCTGTTTGATTTTTATACTTCAGAGAACTTTTAAAAATCAATATTTTGATGACTGAAGTGTAAATGAATAAGAAACATGGAATAAGGTTTCTCCTCCATTACATGAACAGAAATTCTGTGGGTTTTTGTTGGAAACCCAGGCAAAGTAACTGGGGGCATTTGCTAAGTTCCAAGGAAAGATGTTGAAGCTTCCTCTCTGGAGGTGGACATGGCACTTTTCTTCTGAGAGTCCCAAACCAAAAGGGGCTTGGTGATCTTTTCTTGCTTTGCTTTTTCCTCTCTGAATTACTGTTAAGCTCTTACTGCTTCTCTTTATTCTGAAGATCTCAGATAGGTGGAGACAACAGCAATCTCAGCTTTCCACATGGGTGATACCACTTGGGCTTTGATCAGCGTGTGGTAGCTCTTGGTTCTGCCAAACTGGGCCAGAGCACAGGGTTAAAGATTATTCCTATCCATTTTCCTTCTTAATATGGAAGCAGAGTTATTTGTGCCCTGAAGTAGGCTCCTCTTTCTCCTTTTTAAGTCAGTTCTTGCTTTTATGTTGCTTGTCACAGTACTACACGTGAGTTTAAGCCAAACTGTTCTAGAATCTCCAAGTGGGGAAACCTGCCTGATCCTCTCACTGAAGGAGTTGGTTGATCAAGAGACGGCAGGGAAGGGAAGCAAGGAAATCAGTTAATGAAATTCTGTAAGGCCGCAGCTAATTTTCTTGATTTCTTTTTTTTTTCCTTCTTTCAACATTTGTTGTTTCACTATTTGGTTATAATGGTTTTTTGTGTGTAATAATAAAAACATAATAATGTTCCACTTAAAATTTTATCTTTATTTTTTTTGGTGTTTATACCAGTAATAATAACAACAACAGATGGTCTTATCTATCATTGATAGCTCCAAAGAATTAATTTCTTTTACACAAGAGATATTTATGTTTAAGGAACCAAACTAAAACATAGAATCAGAGCTTAGAGAACAGAGCTTAGAATCAGAGAGTAGACAACATAAAACTCTTGATTTCTATAGTTCTTTTTCTGCACTCTTTGTCATGCTATATGTTCAGTCATTATAATTTCAACCATATACATTTTTTAGGATTTATTTATTAGAGAAGGAGCCCCAGGGTGGGAGAGGGGAGGGGTAGAGGGAAAGAGAAAGAGTCTTAAGCAGACTGCCCACTGAGCATGGAGCTCAACATGGGGCTCCATCTAACGACCCTGAGATCATGACCTGAGCAGGAACCGAGAGCTGGATGCTTTACCAACCTCACCACCCAGGCGCCTCCGACCTTATACATTTTATGCATCTTCTGTAGTACGTCACAATTGCCAAGTTACTGGATTATCTTCACTGTTTATATTTTGGTTTGGCTGCTTTTAGATGGCCTGAAATAAGGATAGCAAATAGGTGTACTCTCTCTCCTATCCCAAATGATTAGTAGTGACTATGTGAAACTGTAATTCTCAGGCCTAGCCACATGGTAAACTCATCCAGAGAGCTTTTTAAAATTAATGCCAATCCTACCCCACGTCAGTTTCAGAATCACTAGGGGCTGGGCTTAGGCATATTTAAAATCTTCCCAGGTGATTTGAATATATAGCTCGGACTAAGAATCATTGGTCTGGAGCAGTGTCTGTCAAACATCAGCATGGATCCAGATCACCTTGAAGACCTATTAAAAGCAAGTTGCCACCTCCCCCCACTGGATATTCTAATTCACTAGGTCTTGGGTGGGGCCTACGAATGTGCATTTCTAACAAGTTTCTAAGTGATGTTGATACTTCATGTGTTGTCCTCATGGCATCTACATCATGGGAACCTCTGATATAAAGCATGTTAAAAAAGAACTTGAGGGGTGCCTGGGTGGCTCAGTCAGTTAAGCATCTGCCTTCAGCTCAGGTCATGATCTGGGGTCCTGATCCGGCTTTCTGATCAGTGGGGTGCCTGCTTCTCCCTCTCCTCTGCCTGCCACTCCCCCTACTTGTGCACTCTCTTTCTCTCTGTCAAATAAATAAATAAAATCTTAAAAAAAAAAAAAAGACAATGAAAGAACTTGAAGCTGGAGAGCCTGGGTGGCTCAGTTGGTTCAGTATCTAACTTGGGATTTTGGCTCAGATCATGACCTCATGGGTCATGAGATCAAGCCCCATGTCAAGGCCACCCCCTCCCACGGGCTCTGCACTCAGTGGGGAGTTTGCATGGAATTCTCTGTCTCTCTCTCTCCATCTCTCCCCCTACTTGAGTAAGCCCATGCTCTCTCAAATAAATAAATAAATCTTTTAAAAAAATAACTTGAACTTGAATTAAGATTTAGTGGAAAAGAGAGACGTGATTGATTAGATATGGCTAGGCAGCCATGGTCACAGAAAGGAGGAATTGTATTTGTTACTCCTACTCTTGAGTAAACTGCCCTCATTCACAGTGTAGGAAGTGATTCCTTAGTTGTAGTTTGTCCTACCCACATGGTGACAGTGCATTCCCTGATGTACATTCCGCATCGGCAGGCAGCCCCACCCTGCCCAGCGGGGACTGGAAGCTGGTCTTCTATTGGCCCGCTGCCATTCCAAGCCCACCATGGCAGTCAGCCTCTCCTGGGGGCTTGGAATCTCTGTCTACTATCTATCTGTTGCTGGAGAAAAGTAGCTTGTTTTTCCATTAACTGTGAATTATTTTACCCAATTTGCTGGCTGGGATCACAGAACAGGTTGGTCTTGATGATGTGTCATAAGCAAAGGCTTCATAACTGCATGAGGGCAGGGAGAGAAGTGCTGCAGAGTGTGGATGGGTGCTAAAACCTAACCCTGCCTCTGAGCTTAGCCATAGAGCTCTAAGATTTTGTCTGTTTTCTTGTTTGTTTTCTCTCCATTCCTAGGCGCTCTCATAGATCACAAAACCAGTCCACAAACACAATTGAACAGTGGCCATGCAGAGACTTCAAGCAACTTTTGTGCTGTCCCTGAGAAAAATCGGTGAGTCTTATCCATAGTGTTCCAGGTCTTACACTCAGGTGCTCTGTTCCCAAGGACACTGAAACAGCAGTATTTTTCACAGTGTGTTATATTGATGAGTTGGAGAGAATAGAGTCTCAGACTGTTTTTCATCAGATTCTCCCAGGTCAGAGGTCATTACTCTGTGGGCAAAAAGTCTTTATTCTGCAGGGCAACCTTGACACAATCCTGCTTTTTGGGTTCTCTTCATGGTAAAATGGATACTTGGTCTCATTAGGTTAAAGCGATTTTTTTCAGCTGGGGACCGTTTTGCCCCTCTTTCCTCTGGGACATTTGGTAGTGTCTGGAGATATTTCTGTTGTCACAACTTTAGGGGGAGGAATTGTGCTAATGTCATCTAGTGGGTAGAGGCCAGGGATGCTGCTAAACATCCCACCATGCACAGCACAGCCCCCTCACAGCTAAGAATTGTCCAACCTGAATGTTCAAGTTGGAAAAACCTTGGGTTTAAGGTAAAGCAAAAAGGGAGTATAATTTCCTGTTTACTCACAGTTTCTAGTTAAATATAACTCAGCATAAGTAGAGCATTACAGCCCATCTTCCGTGTGCACAGGAGCTGCTCAGGTCTGCAGAGGACAATGGCCGTATCTAAATGAAGGCTCAGGTCACTTTAAATCAGCCCAGGCCAGGCCAGGACATCAAGCACTGGAGACTTTAGGAAATCCTAGACTTCCAATTCTTTAGCAACATCTCTATAACCTACCTTTTCCCAGAAAAGGTTTTCAGTCCCTGTCATATATGTCACAGGAAGAGGACACAACTACAGGAAAGAGAGGACCATGGCAAAGGGAAGATCTAACGAAAATAAAGCTTGCCTTTCATGTTTTCCTCTAAATCACTTGGGATTTTTTCATTAAAAGTTTATTCCAGGATTTGGAGACAGAAACAGATCATTAGAAACTTCTTTGCATCTTTTCACTTGGAAAAAGGAGTGATTTTGGTTTGTAATTTTAAAAAATATTTCTCAACTTTTTGAGATTTCTTATTAATATTTTTCAGGCTTGACAAATTACATTAACAGTACTTCTTTAGTGGTCTCAAACTGCTGTTGGACTGCTTAAAAGTAGGCTACTTTCCCAATAGAACAGATCATTCAAGGGTACTTGAGGAAATACTATAGGCCTATCATCTCATACGAGAATAAAAAGTTTAAAATTTCTGATGCAGCTGGAAGACCATTGAACTTGGTAGGTGGAAGACTTGGATTCCGGTCCTAGTGCTGACATTTTCCAGCGCTTGGACCTTAGATGACTCAGTGACCAGTTTAGTCAATGGCTCTGGCTCCAGCCCAAGCCTAACTCCCCTCAACCTCAGCAGGTGGCTGACTTTGCACAGTATCAGGGTAGTGAAGTGAGCAAATTCAACTTGGCTTCCCTGCATCTCAGAATCTCTCTTTCTCTTCAGCTATTGTTTCTTCCTTTGCTCTTGTCTCAAAGACTACAGATCTTTTCCTTGAATAGGCTAACACTTTCATTCGTGGTCCTATCCTCCAGGCTCTGCACCCATCAGTTAGCCCACACTTGCTTTCACAGCTTTCTCTCTCTCTGCTTTTTCCCTTTTTCTTATACCTTCCCCATTCCACAAAAAAAAAGGCTACTCTTGGCCCTGGCCTCCCTCTTACTTTTACTATCAGACTATCTCAGACTGACCAGTTCAGCTACCTCATTCCCTCACCTACCCTTCCCTCCGTGATCCTGAAATCTGATCTGTGCCCTCCCTGGGTTTCTACAACTGCTCTTGGGAAGTTCAGGTCCCAGTTGCTAGAACCTCCTCTTCATCAGACTCTGCAGCGTCCATTCCACGGGCTGTCTGGCTCAGATTGTCTCTTCCTTGGTGTCTGTGAACCTGAAGGATTCAGGCTCTTCCTCTAGAATATCCTGGTCTCTGTCTTCTCTGGCTCTACCCTCCTCATCCACCCACAATCGAAATGAGGCAGTGTTCCAGGTCCTTGACTTTCTTCTCTACTCCTGGCCTGGGTGATATCCTCTCTCACTGGTGTGTTCTGATGTCAACTCTCAGCTCAGTAAGCCTGGTTTTCGGGTCGCCGTTCTGAACCTCTCACTCCCACACCCAACCCTGCTGTCCGTGTGTTTCTGACGTGTACATCAGGGCCTTGACAGAAAAGTCCCCAGGAAAGCACCTTTTGTACCTGACCCTCCCACTGTGATGAGTTGCACAAACACTGTCAGTAACCCAGCTTTGAAATCTGGCAGGCAGTTTTTCTTTCTGGCCGTCATTTTTAATCTCTGCCTCTCATGCGTCACCCCCCTCCTTTTCTTAGTGTCCTTCCCTGGTCTGGGCCTTCTATTATCTCATCTTCTCTCTCCTGTTTCTCTTCTTTATAAACCAGCTTTTATTTCTGACACCTGATCAATTGTCCTAAAGCATGTTCTGACTTTTCAAAGAACTTTAATGGCTTCTTATTTTAGACCAAAAGGGGTCCAGACTTCTCAGTGTGCCATATCAAGCCTCTTTCTGTCTTGCTGGACCTTGTCTTCCAGACTCACCTCTGGCTTGTCCCGATATGCACCCTATGCAGTCAGGCTCACTTTTTCTACCTCTGTTCTTTCTGTTCAGCTCTTAGCTACCTCATCAAGATACACTGTCATAGCCCTTTCCTCCATAAAGACCTCAGTGCTCTTCAACACTCCTTGAACCTTTGTAGTCCATTTTAACAGAGCTGCTCAAAATCCTGGTTCACGAAAAGGTAGTGAACATATGTCAGAATGTAAATCAACCCATGGCTTTCTTCATCAAGAAAATTTTCTATATAAAAAATATCAGCTCAGCTAAGCAATGTACTTGGTGATAAATTGGTTTACATTCTGGCACAAGCCACAACATCACAAATGATGTTGAGCAGTTACAGCTCAAAGACCAGGGTCCTGGTGATAAACCATGCTTTGGTTTATCACTCTCTGTAGCTTTTCACGTATTGCCCAATGTTGAGGTTGACTGTATGCTAACAGGTCAGCTTCTCAAAGATGAAGCCTGAATCTTACTTTTCCCTGTTTCCAAGACATGCAGTAGGCACTCAGTAAGTTTATTGAGTTGACTTTCAGCACCCCTCTTAAGGCTCAGATTTTTATGAAAGAAGTGTTCTTCCTGCTCAGTCTTTGGGTGGTGGCAGCAATGATAGGATACAGAATAACTCATCAGCTAGGACATGCCTGCCCCAGGGACTTAGGGGTCTCATTTGCCCTCTGTGCTTGGTGATCACCTCATTGCCCTGTGGATCAACCCAGGGATTGACAGGAAGGAAACCAAGGGGAGGGGGAATGCCAGGGGAAGAGACGGGCAGGGTAGAGGGAAGGCCAAGTCATGCCAATGATGATGTTCTTAGCAGCAATTAACAGATCCTCCAACCAATAATTTTTTTAAAAGATTTTATTTATTTGATAGAGAGAAACAGCCAGGGAGGGAACACAAGCAGGGGGGGTGAGAGAGGGAGAAGCAGGCTTCCTGCCGAGCAGGGAGCTGATGTGGGGCTCGATCCCGGGTCTCCAGGATCATGACCTGAGCTGAAGGCAGTCGCTTAACCAACTGAGCCACCCAGGCGCCCCACCTCCAACCAATAATTTAAGAATGCCTCAGGATAGAGGTCTGAACTCGAAAGTTCCAGTGCTAGTTCACCTGCTCAGTGGTGTCATTAAGGACATGGGCCCTCTTCATCTCTCTGCTACTTCCAGCATCCACAGTGCCCCCCACTTATGGTTGCACGGTGGCTGAAGCAGCGGTAAGCATTACTTCCTCACATGGCAATGTCCAAACGGGAAGAAAGAGATGGATGCGAAGGGGACTGCCTTCAGGAGTCTGTCTCTGTTTCCCAGAAGTTCCTCTGACACCCCTTGCATCTCACTGGCCAGTGATTGGTAGTGTGAAGAGGTGGCCCTGCCAGGGAGCTGTAGGGCAAGCTGGGAAGTGAGCATGGGCATTTGCAGCTTTGTAGGAAGAGTGCTGGAAGAGTCCTGAGGGGGTAGTGACGGGAGCAGATAGGTATCAGAGAAAGAAAAAAGGAAGGCAAAATCAGAGCAAAGAGTTCATAAGGAAGACCCAAACATGACAAGAAATATTGCTGAGAATAAGAACGACATAATCATTCAGATTCACTCAACATTTGTTGTGAGTCCTGGTCTTTTCCCACAGTGATCTCACCTGATTCTCATTCTAGCCTTATAGTTGGTATCACTAACTCTGTGTCACTGATAAGTAAACCAAATCAGGGAAGGCTAAGGTGAGTAGGTCCCACATGCTGGTCCAGTCCTGAGTTGTCCCTATCAGATTTACCTACTCCTGCCCCTAATCAGCTCATCGGGAGGGTCACCCAGTGTCACACAGAGAATTAATGGCGGGACTGGATTTGAAATCAGAACTTCTCTCTTCAACACTAAAAACAACTAACATTTGACATTTATTAACAAATTTCTGGGCACTGTACTAAGTGTTCTACATGTATTACTTTATTTAATCCTTATATAACTACCTGATAAAAGAGATACACGTTTTATAATTTCTGACATTAAGATATTAGAATTTACTTTCTGGCAGTGGAGTCTGGAGAAGACATGCAGAAATGGCCCCTCCAAGAGGAAAGAAAAGAAGGAAGAACAGGTTGTCAGCCTTGGATCTCAAGTAGCTAACAGAGAAAATGTGTATGGTATCTGCTGCATCTTTGTGTCCTTCAGTGACACTTCTGTACATGTCACCAAACTCTCTGACGAGGAAACCATCTGCCATGTGACCAGTGGGCTGAAGGATAAGGCTGACCCAGATGAATCTTCTCCCTAGGCTGCCGTGTTGGTGGCCCAGGATGTAGCCCAGAGGGGCAAGTCTCTGGACGTCACTGACTTCCCCATCAAACTCCAGGTCACAGGAGGAAACAGAACCCAGACCCCTGGACCTGGAGCCAGGTTGGCTGTCAGAGCCCCTGCTTGCTCAGAAGTGATGATCAGGTAGATTGAGGCTGTCGCCCTCAGCACCGCCCCCCCCCCAACAGCACTTGCAGGAAGGGAGTTGCCGTGGTCACTGTCTATAAATAGGATTCCTCAAATTATTGTTTTCTGTTAATAAATTGCCTTCGTGGAAGCTTTAAAAAAAAAAAAAAAAAGATGTTACTAGTAGCTTGCCAATGTGGTTTAGTCGGGATTTGGATACAGGCGTTCTGACTCCAGAGCTGACCTTTTTGAGATACTGTTATATTCTGCTGCCAATTTAGATTCCAGGCTCCAAGTGCTTAGCCCATGGCTTTTTTCTGCTCTGTGTTCTTTATCACTGTCATTGTAACAAATCATAAATCACAGCCAGCTAAAGAATGAACCCTGATTGGCATAAACCTGTCATCCTGTGATAGGTGGAAAAAATTCCAGCACCGAAAGTCTTGGGACAAAGCCTTGTGCAGAAGATAGATGCTCCCCTCTGTGTACAGTGTGGTGGGAGCTAACATGGCGAAGGAGAAGGCAACTCCAGGTTGAAAGTAGAAATTGGTGGCTGGGGTGTCACTCGTCCGCCCTACTTCCTTCGTGAGCCTGTAACTGTGTACAGCGACTGACAGAAAGGAAATAGTCTTTTATGTCGTGGGGCTTTGTTCCCATGATGGTAATCCTCTATTTTAATGCTGATAAGTACAATAGTGAGGATTATGCTCCTTAATTTAATTTGGCCTGCATATGGCAAAGCTCTCCCAAAGCTTTTGTTGGACATTCTTCAGCACAGCCAGCCTGTTGTTGTATAAAAGGAAGCCCCTATAAGGGAGGCAGGAGACTGCTAATGCAGGCACACGTGTTTCTCCCCGACAGCTTGGAACACACCTCCAGAGAAGCTGCTTCGTGTGGGCCACTTGAGTGAGGATGCAGACTCAGAATGATGGGAATCTTCATGACTCAGGCAGCTCGCGGAGCTGGCACCTCGCGGGAGGGGAAAATGAGCACATATTTCTCCTCTGTGTCATCCTTGCAGCTCTGGGGCTTGGAGCCAATTGGGCTGACCTCAGAATCGATGAGCCAGAGAAACAGCCTCCGAGTCAGGGCCGACTGTGGGCCAGATTTTTGTGTGGGCTGTGAAAGTACAGATTGCCACATATCTGACAAACACTCTGCGTGGGGGCTCATTGCAGAAATATTGGCACCGTGAAGAAGATGAAATGAAACAACACCTTTCTTACATATCAGGAGAGTCTTTCCTCTCCCACCCTTCAGTCCCCATGCTCAGTTTTCCTTCTACTTCCATTTCATTCCCTCAGGAGGCTAGTGCCCTCCAATGAACTTTCTATCGCCATGGCCAAGTCCGTGCACTAAGGCAGTAGAGGACCTCATGCGGACCCCGAAGGAGGTAGGCAGCAGGTGTGGGAGCAGTGATGGAGGTGGTGGCCTTCAATGAAGCTCTGATGACGTGAAAGATATTCTGGGTGTTAACTCGTTTGGGTGGAGAATAGATGGGCCTTGGTGAGAGTCCTGGGTTTAAACCTTAGTTTAGCTCCTTATAAACTATGAGTCTTTGGGGAAATTCCTTCATCTTTCTGAACCTCAATATGCTGGGCTGCAAAATGGTAATGAGTGTGAGGATTAGAGATCATCTGTGCAAGGGAACTAATGTAGTTCTAAACGTATAATCAATACTCAAGGGATGAAGACCAGCTGCTGTTGCTTGTGGTAATGGAAATGGTAGCAATGGTGGTAGTAATATTAGTATTTAAAACGTTACTGTAGGGGCGCCTGGGTAGCTCAGTCAGTTAAGTATCTGCCTTCGGCTCAGGTCATGATCCCAGGAGCCCCATAATGGGCTCCCTCCTCAGTGGGGAGCCTGCTTTTCCTTCTCCACCTGCCACTCCCCTTCTTATGCTCTCTTCCTTTCTCTCAAATAAACAAATAAAATATTTAAATAAATAAATGAATAAATAAATAAATGGTCACTGTAAAGCTAACTTGATATAAAGAGTCAAAACCCCTCTGGCTTTACTCTAGGGCTTTAGATTAAAATAAGAATTGAGGATTCCAGCGCTACTGAAACTTTGAACAATGCTCACTCTCTGCTTTAACTTGAGAGTCAAGTGTTATTTTCTTGTGTTCCTGGCTATTATCTCCAAGATAAATCTGAGGTTGACTTTGGGCCGGGCTCACCCTTGCGACTATGGCCAGGATTCCACTGGCACGCCCTCAAGTGATAACTCTCAGAGCTTACTTGATTATTAGGGCCTTCTTAGAGTTTCTTGATTTTTTAAATATTAATTGGTCACACTTATTTTCAGAACCTTTTTGAAGCCAGAAACCTTATCACCAACTGAAAAGGAGCTGCAGGGGAAAAATCTGTTTTCAGTTACATTTTTCCTTGTGGATTTGCCTATGGCTGTACATAAATATTTATCTGAACTATTTCAGTAAACCTTAAATCATCAGTGATCCTTATGCAAAGAAGCCTTTTGGAAGGGTTGTGGATGTCAAGAATGTCAGCAGTCCAAGTTCTCTTTATAGGACCAGATTCCAGAGACTGGAGGCCTCCTTTAACATATTTGGAGCAGTCGGCTCATTCAATATGTCTTTTGTTTTCCTGTTTCTGTATTATCTGTTTGTGCTGTTCCCTCTGAACAAAATTTCCTTGCTAGTTCCTTCTTTACCTGTTGCTATTTTACCCATCCTTCAAGGTATCATGCATGTGGCACCTCCTGCAGGGCCTTGAAGCAGACTAGAGCTAGGAGAAGAGCATATTAGGTGGGAGAAAGAGTGAGCCATGGTCCAGAGTCAGGGTGTCAGGGGACGCTCTGGGAAGGTGAGGTGTCTCCCGGGGTGAAGGCTGAGTGGGAGGGGAGGGTGGCATGATGCAGAAAGTGCTATCATAGGCAATAAGGCAGATGGGAGCCAAGACGTGGGAGGCTTAGAAGATGCACAAAATATTTTGGGCCATATTCTATATGCTGAAAGATATACACATGCAGTCATTAGGTAGAATATGGTCTGCAGACATATTTTGTTTGGCCCACACAATGTTTTTCAAATTCTGAATTCGTTTCCAACATATAAAAACAGATTTCCTGGAACAATTCAGATTTCTGATGGCTTTTGAAAAATTGGGGTATCTAGCAGCAGCCTGCTGGAACTGTGTAGAAGCTGTCTTTCATTGATACCTACTCGTGGCCCAGCCCAGCCAGCATCTGAGTCTGACTCCTGCCCAGTGTGTGCAGAGGCACCATGCAGGCAGAGGAAGCCTTTAGGTCGCAGACTCTGCAGCCAGATTGCTTCTGTCTAGGCTCAGGTCTGTGTGTCTAGCTAACTCCATGACCTTGAGCAAGTTAGAGCATATGTCTAGTCATGTCACCTTGTGGCTATTGTGAGAATAAACTAGAGGGAATGTTTAGAAGACTACCTAGCATGCAGTAAATGCACAAAAACATTAACTGCTATTACTGTCTTCTACGTGAGATAATAAACTCCGGGGTTGAAACTGCCACTCACTTCTGAATGATTTAACTAAATCTGGATCTAGAATCATGGGCCATCATAAGCATAAAGGGAATGGATGAATGGATGAATGAATATGTGCTCTTTGAATTTTTATTTCTGTCGGATCCAAAGGTAAACTTAATTAGTTTGACCTCAAGAAATGCTTCTTATTTATGTTGAGTTTGACTTGAACGTAGTAATCGATTCTTGGTAAATTAGGAATCTGGCTTTCTCAGAAACCTAACAGAGCTAACAAAGTAAGTAAAGGGAAATGTTAACATTGTCTAATTTTTCTATGATGGGTCTAACTGCCTAACTCAAAAATAAGACCCAGGTTTGGGAAGATGCTTAATTATGTATTTTCTGAAGCTCATTTACTGGCAGGTAACTGCCTGTGGTTAATATCTTAATTTAGGGTTGGTTCAGGAGTGGCTGGGTGGCTCAGTTGGTTGAGTGTCTGCCTTCAGCTCAGGTCATGATCCCAGGGTCTTGGGATGGAGCCCTGTGTTGGGCTCCCTGCTCAGCGGGGAGTCTGCTTCTCCTTCTCCCCACTCCCCCACTGGTGCTCTTTCTCACTATCTTTCTCTCTCTCTCTCTCAAATAAATAAATAAATAATCTTAAAAAAAATTAGGGTTGGTTGCTAGCAACCAGATGTAGTGAACTTAAGCAGAAATGATGATAGAACACATTTTTGACTTGGGTTCTCTGACCACCCACACACACACACACACACATGAAATCTACACTGCAAGAGTGTTTTGTGCCTGGTGTCTTACATAAACATAAAGCTTCTTCAGAAATGACTTAGACAGTTTGGCATGAAAACCAACTTCTGGGGCGCCTGGGTGGCTCAGTGGGTTGAAGCCTCTGCTTTCAGCTCAGGTCATGATCTCAGGGTCCTGGGATCGAGGCCCACATCGGGCTCTCTGCTCAGCAGGGAGCCTTCTTCCTCCTCTCTCTCTCTCTCTGCCTGCCTCTCTGCCTACTTGTGATCTCTCTCTCTGTCAAATAAATAAATAAAATCTTAAAAAAAAAAAAAAAAGAAAACCAACTTCTGGTACATTCACCATATCTTACGTATAATTGAAGTCACAACACCACCCCACCAAGGCCTCTAATGTGATCACCTGAGGACACGAACACATTTGCCATCAGCCAATGACACTGTCAGCAGATGATGGCATGAGCTCTGTAGAGCTGACCTGCAAAGTTTTGGATTCACTTTCTCTCCGGAAAACTGGAACATTTAGCGAGAACTTTGGTCCAGTGACATTTAATTTTATTTGGATAAATATCATGTAAAACTGAATCATGTGTTCAAGATTCTAAAATGTTACTCTTTAACTTTGTACTTTAAATGCTAAATAGCTCTCTTCTTTTTTTATAAAAAATCAATTTTTCTCTCTCTCTCAATATCTCTGTCTCTCTCCTTATGCAGTTGATCCTACACCTCTAAAGTTCTGGTTTCTCATCTAAAGGAGAATTTCAAGTAATGACAAATTCAGGCAAATTCTTCTGATCATTTCATTACCCCTTGCACCCATACCACATTACTCATTTTGTGAGGGTAGGAATTTCTGGAAATTCAGTCTATCTCTGATATCTACTTTGTTTGTATTCTCCCCCATACCCTTGTAATTCCGGCTCAGAATGTTTTTGACAAAAATACCTTTTTATATTGAGCCTATTTTGAAATAAAGATTAAAAAAAAAAACCTTGAGGAAAGAAAACTTGCTCAAGTTAAAAATATTGTAGAAAACAAAAATGAATCCCGCATGAAAGTGTTTTATGATCAATACTTAAGGAAACCTAGATTATAATCCTGCAGGTAGAAGGAGGATTAACTTTGTACATTTCCACAGCCTTATTAACTTTATTTCATTTTCTTCTCTGGGTTAAAAGGAAAAAATACCAACATTTCTGCTCCACATGTGTTTGTGAATTTGGTGGCAGTTGGCTTCTACCTGTAAGGTGCAAATATCCCAGCATATTTCCCATTAGCATTGCCCTAGTCACTTTAAACTAAGAAGGAACCTAAGCAAGTGTTCACCGCAGAAGCTGTTGATGGTAGTAATGCCACACTTTTTCTGTGTGTATCTCAGTGACTTCTCAGACTTGTCTCCTCCATGAGCAGACAAAACAGGAGGAGGGTTGAATTTTCTTCTTTTCATCTGAATGGTATAGGTCAGGAAGATAGGAATATAGAGACCTTTGATGAAACAGGGCTCTAGCGACTGCTGTGATTGAGAAATTAGATAATAAACAGACCCTGTTACCAAGATTCGAATGGCCTAAAATCAACATAGTCTGGAGACACAGGCAGGAATGGCCTTTCTTGCTCTGGCCCAGACCTTCCCCGGAGAGCTCTTTGTGTCAACAAGAACAGCCAGCGCTCCTGGCCGGCTCCCAACACTCAGAGTGGGGCTATCATTTTTGTTTGCTTTGCAAATATCTTAATGGGAAGTGGTTCAACACCACCTATGGGTTAATCGGAGGGGTTCTGCTTGGCAGCTGTCAGCTCTGAGAACCACATGGCCTCTCTTGGGTGGAGGGAGTCAGGCTGACGGTTAACTACCCAGCACCAGGTTGAGGCATCTCCTTTGCTTATTGGATTTACTGACTGGCAGGAAGCACCTTGTTGGCTTTTATTTTTAGTTTGTTCCTCCTGGGAGTGTAAGGATGTTATTCTCAGATCCAACTGTGCTTATCCCTTTCAAGCACGGCAGTTGTCTCCATTCATTTCATTCACATGCTTCGTACTTCTTTCACCTTCGTATGTGTTCTCATAGGATCTGGAATCTGATATTAAAAGTGGCGGTGTGGTGGCGGTAGAGGGGTGGTACTGTTGCGGGAAGAAGTATCTGGTATGTTAGCCAGCCAGGAGGGCAGCACTACAGCCCTGTCTTCACCTGTGATCTAAAGACTTGAATGGGCACCAGCTTTCTTAAGAATCTCTGCTCTGTTCTTTTAGTTTTCTCCTCTCTTCCTGAATTTGGCTTTCAGTTGTCTTGACCCATGGGAATGCTTGTCTGGCTGACTTAGCCAACTCAAGTTTTTCTGGATCTGTGTCAAATGACGCTGGCAGAAATGAACTCTTTCTTTATGCTTTCCCCACTGGATTGCAGGCAGGGTTGGATGGTTGCCACGGTGCAGGTTAGGGAAGTTCTAGACCGATGACAGACTTGTAGACAGGTTCCAAATGCCCCATTTGTAAAAATGCAGAAAGTTCAGATGACTTTATAAATCCTGGAATGAATGTCCAGCTACCCTCAGTAATAGTGCAGACTTGCTTCTAAGACTGTTTCCTTCCTAAGATTTCAACACCTTAGTAATGGTAGGCTGCCTGGTGCTTAAAAGGAGGGGCTCTCTACAGTTGACTAGACCTACCATTACTAAGGGGAAGACCTCGATGAACTTACTTTCTCCATTTCCTCATCTTTAAATGGGAGACAAAATAGTACAATGTCCACCTCACCAGATCGAGAAAGTTCAATGAGATAACATATAAAAAGTACATGGCATCTCATTTAATACATAAAAAGCACTCAAATAGTAAAGAGGGAGTCATTGTCAGTCTCTCTGAAGCACTCACCCTTCTCTGTGTAACTTTTAGTGTTCTACATTCTTTTCTGAGGCATTCATTGTGAAGCCAGTGATTCTTAACTCTTTAAAAATAAGCCACTACCAGGGGTGTCTGGGTAACTCAGTTGGTTAAGCATCGGACTCTTGGTTTCAGCTTAGATCATGATCTCAAGGTTGTGAGATCGAGCCCCATGTCTGGATCCATGCTGGGCAGAGAGCATGCTTAAGATTCTCTTCTGATCCTCCCCACCCCTCTAAAAAATAAATTAATTAAGCCAATGCCAAACTGAGGACAATTTCAGTATCAAAGTAAATAATAATAAAATAATATAATCTGTGGAATAAAATAAGAAGCCATTAATCCACACTAATAGAAAAAAAGAAGGGAGGGAGGGAAAGGAGGATGAAGAAAGGAAGTAACAGTGTAAGCTTTTCTTTGTAATAAAATGTGAAATAATAAATGTAAAAGGAATGATGAAAACAGAAAATCATTATTTGGCAACTACCAAAATAATCGTTTCAGACAGAAATCATTAGTGGATGCTAAAACTGGTAGGTTTAAGTTTAAGGAGTTAACAAGCTTTTCACATGGTCGCCAAGGAAATCTGCATGAGATACTTAGCAGAAGAGTGGTGGGGTGATCTGGAAGATAGTCCTGTAGCCAAGTGATGAAAGTTAGCATCACCTGTAATTGGATAGATTGACAGCATGTGCCTCCCGAGAGGATGCACTGGGAAGAGCACAACCTCACTTCTGTAGATTTCCTGACAATTGTGCATAACCTGAATCTCATGAAGAAACAGCAGACAAACCAGGTAGACCTCTTCCACAATTACTGACCAGATGAAAAAAGAGTAGAGAAACATGACAACTGAATGCAGTGTATGGTCCAGAATTTTTCTTTTCTGTAAAGTAAGACATTGTTGGCATAGCTGGCAAAATCTGAACATTCTATACATTGGATGATAGTATGTATTAATGTTAATTTCCTGATATTTTGGTTACTGTACTATGGTATATGAGAGAGTGCCCTTGCTTTTAAGAAGCATTTAGGGATAAAGGAACATCAGCAACTGACTCTGAAACAGTTCAGAAAAAAATTATATGTATTTTTTTGTGTATATGGTATACATATACCAAGAAAGAGGAGACAGAGGATAAGGCAAATGTGTGCATTGCTCATATTTGGAGAATCTGCTCAGGAATATACAGAATCCCTTCTGTTATGCTTTCATCTTTACTATAAATATGAAATTAAGTCAAAATAAAAAGTTAAAATTAAAAAAAATCAAATCAGGGCTGCTTCTTTCCTTTTGGCTGGGCAGTTCATCAGCCACTCTCTCTTTAGATCCCAATTCCACTCAACCCAGACCTGAATGTGTCTTCACGTCAGCATTGCCCTACATGTTCTCTGTCCTTGAGCTTCTCCACTGTGACACTGCTGACTGCAATACCCTTGTTGAGGCTTTTTCAACTGTTTTCTTAAATATTCCCTGAACTGTTCCTCCACACCCTCAGGCCTCCTCCCTCATCTGTCCTTGGGCCTCAGTTTTCCCACGCACAGCATAAAAACAGTGTGAAGTTCCCCTTTGGCTCCACAAGTCTGTGCCACGGCCTAATTCAGTCTCAAAGTGCTAGAACTGTAACTCAAAATTAACTCAACCCACAAGTCACCTTGTGACCCCACCCAAAGGAGAGACAGAGGTTCCAGAAAGGAAGCTACCCCAGATACCTGTCATTATCCTTCTCCCTTCTGTCAAGCCTGAAGTTTCTCAGTTCAGGGGCTTGTCTCTTAAAAGTGCAGAATTATAAAGACTAATATAACATCTTGCTAAGTGTGTTGTTTCTAAATTCTGACCATGTATATATCTCTTCATTCTTTTAAAATTCTATTGTCTTACATTTACATTTCATTCTGTCTAAAAACACCAATCCTTCAGTTTGGCAAGAATTTTTATTTATATTTTCCTGATGAAGAATCTGAGGTACTGATTTGCCCAAGTTAGGGTTGCCATATTTAGCAAATAAAAATGCAGGATACTCACTTAAGTCTGAATTTTATATAAACAGGTTTTCTCAGTGTATGCCCCATGAAGTATTTGAAAAATTTATACCAAAAAATTATTTGCTGTGTACTTAGAATTCAAAATATACCACTAGGTGGGTTTTTTTTAGCAACAGCCCAAGTGCTCTGGAACTAATATGTCATGAATATGTACATGGATATCATAAATATATATCATAAAGTGTGCTGCTAAACCTTTACCAAGTGTTTACAGTAGCCTTCTGGTCTCTACATGCTGTAACATGTAATGTTTTTTACCCTGTAGGAGCTCTTGCTTGAAAACATATGCAAAGACATCAATTCCTATTTATTTATTAAGGGCTTTACTCAGTATCCTCTACTGCAGCCATTCAATCTAAAATTGCAGACCCTGCCTCCAACACTTTTCTATGCCTCTTTTTTAAAATTTATTTTGTTATTTTTTTACTTTAAATTTATTTTATTTATGCCTCTTTTTTTGCTTCAGTTTTCTTCTTTGGCCCTTCTGTTTAATGTGCTGGCATATTTACTTCTTTCTTTCCCCCACTAGAACGTAGATTTCTAAGAGCATAGGAATCTTAGATTTCCTTGTCACTGTTGTACCCCTAATAACAGCAAGAGACAGAGGTACCCAATAAATATTTGTAGAACAAACTAATGATGTCTGAGGGGCTATTGAGGACCTTTTATTGCACATGTAATGTATGTTGTATTTATAACTATACAGAATCATAAGAAGCCTTTCCACCAAATTAGAATCTGAACTGTGGTACAGAATACATAATATTAACAATCCATGGATACAAAGTAAATAAAAGGTCAACAGGTCAGAGATCAAGCGGTATCTCTAGATGGATTTGGACTTAATTTAATGTACTCCCTGGAAAGTTTTCTAGAATTAAATATTAGTTGTTCCAATCAACATTTGAGATCCCAGATATGATTGTGTGACTCTCTGGAAGAGTCCAGCAAAAAAAAAAAAAAAAAAAAAAAAAAGTGCTGGAGGCTGAGAACACAGGCTCTGTGTCCAGCAAATCTGGGTTTGGATCAGGATGTCTAGATGCCACCTGGGCAGGTTATTCAATTGGCCCATGCTTCAGCTATGAAAAAGGGGACCCTAGTAGGACCTAGGCTGCTAGCCCTGACACAAGGATTAAACAAGATGATCCAGTCAGATTCTCAGCACCCTAAAGTGTGTTCAGCCCATGGCCAGGCATCTGTTCAGGTTACAGTGTTTCCCTCACTGTGACGTCAGAATCCCATCCCTGGGTCTGAGGCCGGGGTTCTCTCAGCTCCCTTGGTTGCTGACAAAGAACTGAAGTAAGTTTTATGGGTTACTTTAAGTATGGGTTATTTTAAAGGCTCTTAATTGAATGTCCTTTTTTCCAATAAGGCAAGCGTTCTCAGCAGAGTGAAAAAAGGCATGACAGCTGCCTGCCATAAAGTAGTAAAGGAGAAAAAAAAGAAATGAGAGTACAAGATCTGGCAAATTAAGGCTGTCCAGGCTTCTGGTTGGGGAAAAGCAATGAGGCAAACAAATACCAAATTTAAAGGACTCAGTGGGGCTTGGGAAATTAGCATAAGTACATATATCTAACTAGTAGTGCTAACTTTGAGCAGTGGCATTATGAAACATTTATCAGGCTTTTTGAGCCCTTTTGATGAATTTGTCCTTGAGCCATGTTCTAAAACTTAAAATAATTACGTGTCCAAGAACAAACAGATACCAATCTATTTAAGTATAACTTACATATTCAACTTATTCAGCAGTAATACTGATTGGGATACTGAGATATAGTGTATGCCTTCAAAATCTTCATAAAAGTTACCAAGTGGCCAAACCTAACGAAAAACAAATAATATAAAAGCTGTGATCATTCTTTCTTATTTCTTTCTTATTTCCCTTTTTTCCTGCAATACCGGTGATCTTATTTTCATGATTGTTATTTGTTTTCACTTCTTTTGTATTTCTTATATTTCCTTCATGTTTTATATCAAAGCCCTGGAATAATGTTTTCCTTCTTTAGGAATCAACAAATTTCTAAAGTATCCCAATTAAACTAACAATGAGGTATACCCTCCCCCCATTTTTTTTGGCCAAAGAGGTAAGCAAAGATTAAAAAGACTGATATGATGAGAGGTGGGTTCTTTCATACTTTTGCAGGTATGAATGTTAATTTTTGTTTCCTTTTAGAGAAGATTTTGGTGATATAATTCAAAAGCTTTAAAATGGGCAAAGAATTTGTTTATCATTTGACCCAATTTCCTTAATTAAGATTTGTCCAATAATTACATGAATACTCATAATTATATGCACAGAATAATTCATGATCCAGTATTGATAATGTCACAAAATTGGAAAAAAATATCCAAAAATAAGAGAGTAATTAAATCATTTATGATAATCATGCAATATAATACTATAAAGCCATAAATATGACTTACATGCACACTTATGTATGTGTATATTGCACATAAAGACATTGAAAGATGCTTGTAAGTATCAAATGTAAGTTAAAATGGCAAACACATCATGAGGCTTTGCTTTTTAAAATGTATATTGTAGGAGTGCCTGGGTGGCTCAGTCATTAAGTGTCTGCCTTAGGCTCAGGTCATGATCTCAGGGTCCTGGAATCGAGCCCCAGGCTCCTTGCTCAACAGGAAGCCTGCTTCTCCCTCTCTCACTCACCTGCTTGTGTTCCCTCTCTAGCTATGTTTTTCTCTGTCAAATAAATAAGTAAAATATTTAAAAATAAAATAAATAAAATAAAATGAATATTATATGCATAGAAAAACATCCAAAAACATATACACCAAGATATTAACAGCATTTATATCTGGGTATAGAAATTATACCTGAACTTTATTTTCTTCTCCTTGAATATCTATTTTAGATAGTACAACAGTGAATATTTTTTTTTTAATAAGAAAAAAATTCTTTTTAAGTCAAAGAAAGAGAAAGGAAACATTTTGCCACCAGTTCTTTTAGTTGTTTACTTTGGGGAGAAAATCAAAGATTACTACACTTTAATTGATTAGTGATTGGTGAGTACTCAGACCTTTTGGGAATTTGGAGCATTTCAGCAACTAAAATATAAGGCAAGACAAAACTGATGAATACAGCAATAGGAAGAGCTCTGATATCTCAAAAGCCAAGTGGCTTGTTCTTTGCTCTCCTTCACTTAATCAAAATGTGATAAAGCTCACCTTCAGTAGTTAATTTGCAGACCGTTTTATTCATCAGGATGTGACACCAGATGGATTAGTTACTGTACCAAATTTTCAGTGTGGTTACGCTCAGTAGATTGTAAAATGTACCAGGGAGCCTCCAACTCTGCCCAGAGTGGAAGAGGTGGCCAGGGTGGGCAGCAGTGAGGAGCAGACACCCAAGCTAAAGGGTAAGAGTGTGATGGCCAGGTCAGTCAGACAGGAGACTACATTGCAGGCAAAAACACAGAGGTATGAATACAATCCTGAGGAGGTTCAGTGGGGGCTTGGCAAATGTTGATGTGTTATAATGGTGGTGAATAGAAAATAAAAACATTCTAGGGGCACCTGGGTGGCTCAGCCGGTTGAGCTGAAACTCTAGGTTTCAGCTCAGGTTGTAATATGAGGGTTGTGGAATGGAGCCCTACATCAGACTCTGCACTCAGCACAGAGTTTGCTAAATTTTCTCTCTCCTTCTGCCCCTCCCCTCCTCTTTCTCTCTTAACTAACTTAATAAATCTTAAAAACAACAACGCAAAAGCATTCTAGAAATCTTAGCTTTTTAAGTTTTATAATACAATATGCATTATCTTATACATTCTGGGTACCTTCAAACTTAGGTGGTAATTTGTGTTCTTTGTAGAACATTTTATCTTCCAATCCTCTGTGCCTTCAAAGCTGTTTAAATAAATACAAGCAGTAAGAAGAATATGCAGTGACACCTAGCTGACACAGATCTGGGAGGAGTACATGCACTATGACAATATGGGGAGATTCAGATCTAGTAGTGTTTCCCATTTACACCCGCAGCCCTCACAATGTTCAGGTTCCATATAAGAACGAAATAAGAATGCTTCACTGGGGGTGCCTGCGTGGCTCATTGGGTTAAGCGTCTGCCTTAGGCTCAGGTCATGCTCTCAGGGTCCTGGGGTTGAGGCCCGCATCGGGCTCTCTGCTCGGCAGGGAGCCTGCTTCCTCCTCTCTCTGCCTGCCTCTCTACCTACCTGTGATCTCCCTCTGTCAAATAAATAAATAAAATCTTCAAAAAAAAAAAAAAGAATACTTTAATGGCTGGATGGGGTTTGACCTGTGGCCAGTTTGTATGGAAGTCCTTTTAACACTCAGGTCAGCCCAGGATCTCTTACAAAGGTCAGCGTCCTTGGGGCACCTGGGTGGCTCAGTTGGTTAAGCAACTGCCTTCGGCTCAGGTCATGATCCCGGGGACCCGTGATCGAGCCCCGCATCGGGCTCCCTGCTCAGCAGGAGGCCTGCTTCTCCCTTTCTCACTCCCCTTGCTTGTGTTCCCTCTCTGGCTGTGTTTCTCTCTGTCAAATAAATAAAAATCTTTAAAAAAAAAAAAAAAAAGGTCAGCGTCCTTTTCTCTGATGTCATGTTTTAGAGGTCTTTATTTACGTTACCTTGAACTTAGTAAAACCATTTGTAAAGATGTTTATGTTTTCTATTATCCTTCATGGTAATTTCCATAAAGACAGTTGCATGATTTATTTATCTGAAAGGTGCTTCCCTCAAGATTCATGCGGCGTTAAAATATCTTGGTCTGAGCATATCTTTTGCAGGGTGGATTAGCTGCTTGCTGCTTGGGAACAAAAAAATGACCTCTTCTTATTAAGATCTCCATATACAACAGATTTGTTTTCATAGTTATCAAAGAAGCAGGAACAAATTTGCTTGGTTATGCTGATTAGCCTTTCTCCCAGGGCTGACATGGAAGACATGAACTTACAGTGAGAACTACTCCCAAATCTAGAGACAGCAGGAAGCTAACAGAAATCAACCCACAATGAATTAGCTGCAATCTATCATGTTTTGAAATTAGAATATGCTTTCAAGTGTGAATGACTAATGGATTTCTTTGTCTACAAGCCATTCTAAATTATAATTGATAAAAGATAAGACTATTACCTATTTTATCGATGTTAATAAAAACTGCAAAAAGAAATTTAAATGAAGTTTACATAATGGAGGGTCAGAGTGTAACCATTGTGCCTTTACTCACATCCAGGAAAAAAGTTACTGATTCTAACCCTAAAGTAGAAAAATCAGTTATAAGACTAGATTGATTGATCAGTGCTCAAAGAGTACTCTGCTTCCTTTGTTTTAATTCTAATGCATAAATCTGTCTCCAGATTATTAGTGAGGGGGAGGGTATGGTCTGGATTATACTACACACTGTAAAATCACATACCGGTATTCTACTTTTCAAATATGACTCTTCTGAGTTTGATTAATACAACTCCACTCTAAAAAATCATCACCTCTCAGTGAACTGGCAAACTGAATTTTGGAGCCTGCTAAAGCTGAGACCCGGTTTGGGAGTGTGGTGACTTCGCTGAGTGCTGCCAGCCCAGCATGACGAAGCCAGCTGGCCTCCTGGATCCTTGTTGTGCAAGAGAGATGCTGGGGCATTCTCAGCAGCCCTGCTCTTGGGAGCCAGCCGGCACCTGGCCTCTCAACCAGTCACATTGGGATTGGGGTTTAAGAAGAATTTGATGTGAGTTTTGTTTGGGGTGCTTTTTCAGGGCAGATGCCCAGCAGAAGCACTGTCAGTGAGGAGTGAGATTTTTTTTTCTCCCCTAGAACCCACAGCTGAGTGAACTGACTGCAGCAAAGCAGCAGAGAGGCCAAGCCCTGAAGGCAATCTGCTTAAGACGATAGTCATGGATTCTGAGAGGCTAGAGGAGCCCTTGGGATATGCAGAGAATCATATATAGACAGACATCTGCCTCCTATTCACTGATTCTGCCATTTAGCATGTGATTCCTAATGGAGGCTGAGGACAGTATTATGTTTTTTAGTTTTCCTACAAATTTAAAATAATCTCACACTTTAAAAATGAATAATCCCTGGGGCACCTGGCTGGCTCAGTCAGTAGAGCATGCAACTCTTGTTCTTGGGACTTGTGAGTTCAAGCCCCACATTAGGCATGGAGCCTACTTAAAAAGATAAAATACATAAAAATGAGTAATTCTTTAGTATCATTTAATGCCAGTTCTTAGTCACATTTCCCACCTATCCTAAGAATGTCCTCTATACCTATTTGTCCGAGCTGGGATCCTATTTAGGTCATTACCTTGCACTGAGTTGTTATGTCCCTAAACCTCATTTAATGTGAAATACTCACTTTCTTATGACATTGACTTTTTAAGAGATTGAGCCAACGATAGCTCACCTTCTCTATTTGTTCGCTTGATTCTTTATGGTCTTAGCTTGTCCCTCAATACCCTGTAGATAAACTGGAAGATTGAAAGTTTTGATTACATTCCAGTTAAATGTTTTTGACTGACACAAAAAACATAAATGTCAAATACTTCACATTGCCTCACATCATAAGACAACGTTGTCTAGACATTAGTGGTGCTAAGCCTTGTGCCGGATTAAGATGTACTGTTACCTGACTCTCCTTGTGACCTGAAAGAAGGACTCAGTGTGGAAATGCTAAGTGCTTGGCATCATATGACTGTCCCATTCACTATCAACCATTTCTCGGAAGGTTTACTGAGCTCTTGATAATCCTGGCCTAAATCAATCATCTCCCTTTGGAGTCTCTTTTTCTACGTCAGCAGGTTTTATGCCAAGCTTTTTTTTTTTTTTTTTGAAGTTTTTATTTTAATTCCAGTTAGTTAATATACAGTGTTGTATTAGTTTCAGGTGTACAATATGTTGATTCAACAATTCCATACATCACCCATGCTCATCAGGACAAGTGCTGTCCTTAATCCCACCACCTATTTCTATTTCATCATCTCACTCCTGCTCCCTCCCCCACCTACCTCCCCTCTGGTAACCATCAGTTCATTCTCTATAATTATGTTTCTTCTCTCTCTCCCTTTCTGTTTTTTTCCCTTTGCTCATTTGTCTTGTTTCTTAAATTCTACATGTGAATGAAACCATGTGGTATTTCTTTCTCTGACTTATTTTACCTAGCATTTACTCTCTAGCTCCATCCATGTCACTGCAAATGGCAAGATTTCATTCTTTTTTGTGGCTGAGTAATATCCCGTTGTGTATACATACCACATTGTCTTTATCCATTTATCTGTTGATGAACAAGTGCATCCATAATTTCACTATTGTAAATAAAGCTGCAATAAACATAGGGATGCATGTATCTTTGAGTTGGTGTTTTGTAAATTTGGGGGGCAAATACCCAATAGTGCAATTACTAGATTGTACAGTGGTTCTATTTTTAACTTTTTTTTTTAACTTTTTGAGGAGCCTCCATACTGTTTTCCATTGTGGCTGCTCCAATTTGCATTCCTACCAACAGTACAGGAGGGTTCCTCTTTCTCCACACCCTTGCCAACACTTGCTATTTCTTATGTTTTTGATTTTAGCTATTCTGACAGATGTAAGATGATATCTCATTGTAATTTTGATTTGCATTTCCTTGATGGTAAGTGATGATGAACATCTTTTCATGTGTCTGTTGGCCATCTGGATGTCTTCTTTGGAGAAATGTCAGTTCCTGTCTTCTGCCTATTTTTAATTTGATTGTTTGTTTTTTGAGTGTTGAGTTGTGTAAGTTCTTTATATATTTTGGATACTAACCCTTTATTGGATATGTCATTTGCAGATATATTTTCCCATTCCATAAATTGCCTTTTAGTTTTATTGATTGTTTCCTTTGCTGGGCAGAAGCTTTTTATTTTGATGTAGTTGCAATAGTTTATCTTTTTATTTCATTTCTTTTTCCTCAGGATATGTATCTAGAAAATAGTTGCTATGCCCAATGTCAGAAAAGTTACTGCCTGTGTTCTCTCCTAGGGTTTTTATGGTTTCAGGTCTTACAATTAGGTGTTTAATCCACTTGGAATTTATATGTGTGTTTAGTGTAGGAAAGTAGTCCAGTTTCTTTCTTTTCCACACATTACTGTCCAGTTTTCTCAACACCATTTTTTGAAGAAACTATCCTTTTCCTGTTGGATACGCTTTCCTGCTTTGTCAAAGATTAATTGATCAGATAGTTATGGGTTCATTTCTGGGTTTTCTACTCTGTTCCATTAGTCTCTATGTCTGTTTTTATGCCAGTACCATATTGTTTTGATCACTATAGCTTTGTAATATAACTTGAAATCCAGAATTGTGATGTCTCCATGTCTACTTTTCTTTTTCAAGATTGCTTTGGCTATTCAGGATCTTTTGTGTTTCCATGCAAATCTTAGGATTGTTTGTTCTAGTTCTGTGGAAACTGTTGGCACTTTGATAGGAATTGCACTAAATGTATGGTCGCTTTGTGTAATAGAGACACTTTGACAATATATGTTCTTCTAATCCATGAGCATAGAATGTCTTTCCATTTCTTGTGTCATCTTCACTTTCTTTCATCAGTGTTTTATAGTTTTCCGAGTATAGGTCTTTCACCTCTTTGGTTAGGTTTATTCCTAGGTATCTTATTATTTTTGGTATAATTGTAAATGAGATTGGTTTCTTAATTTCTCTTTCTGCTGCTTCATTAGTGGTATATCGAAATGTCACAGATATCTGAACATTGATTTTGTATTCTGTGACTTTACTGGGTTCATTTATCAGTTCTTGCAGGTTTTTTGGTAGATTCTTTCAGGTTTTCTATATGTGGTATCATATCATCTGCAAATAATGAAAGTTTCACTTCTTACTTTCCAATTTGAGTGCCTTTTCTTTCTTTTGATCTTGAATCTTTTTTTAAATTTATTTATTTTTATTGTTACTTAATTTTTTTCCCCAGTGTTCCAAGATTCATTCCCCATTCCCCACACCCAGTGCTCTATGCAATAGGTGCCCTCAGTACCCACTACCAGGCTCTCCCATCCCCTCACCCTCCTCCCTCCAATTCCTAGTTTGTTTCTGTGTCCAAAGTCTCTCTTGTTTTGTTTCTCTCCTTGAATTACCCTACTTCCCACTTACTTTCCTTCTCCTACTGTCTTCCATATTACGCCTTATGCACCGCACATAAGTGAAACCATGTGATACTTGACTTTCTCTACTTGGCTTTTTCACTCAGCATAATCTCTTCCAATCCAGTCCATGTTGCTACAAAAGTTGGATATTCATCCTTTCTGATGGAGGTGTAGTATTCCATTGTATATACGTACCACATCTTCTTTATGTACTATCTTTAATAAAAGTGGTGAGAGTAGGCATCCTTGCCTTGTTCCTGACCTTAGGTGAAAGGCTCTCAGTGTTTCCCATTGAGGATAATGTTAGCTGTGGATTTTTCACATATATAAACCTTTATTATGTTGAGGTATGTCCCCTCCCAAACTATTTGTTGAAGGTTTTTATTATGAATAGATGTTGTACTTTGTGAAATTATGGTGTACTATTTATGCACTAGGTATGACATGAATCAAGTCATTATCTTCTTGATACTTGATTTCCTCACCTGTAAAATGGGTATAAAAAATATAACCAGTTCACATGGCTGTTGAAAGTGTTATATGAAATGACCATTTATCCATTCTTTGACCGGTGCCTGGTGAAATGTATGCATGCAATAAGCATTGGTTATTTTTCTTTATTGTGCTTTTCCTTATTTCAGCAGTGACAGCTTTTGGAGCATTATCATTGACTGCAAATCTCAAGTCCTAGAAGCAAATGACAATAATATCTGATAAATTGCTGCAGAAGAGTTGAGGCAGTTAGACTTTTGAAGAAAACTTATACTATTTTTTATTTTATTTTTTAAAAAAGATTTTATTTGAGAGAGAGAGAGCACGTTCATGAGCAGGGGGAGGTGCAGAGGGAGAGAGAGAAACAGACTCCATACTGAGGAGGGAGCCTGACATGGGGCTCGATCCCAGTGGCCTGGGATCACAGCCTGAGCTGAAGGCAGACCCTTAACAGGCTGAGTCACCCAGGTGGCCCACAATGGCAGATTAGGGATTGTTTCACACAAGGACTGCTCAGGTTAGAATTTCCAAAGGCATGTTATAGGAACCAGTAGGCCTCCAACATACTCCCTGGGAGAAGGGTGCCATTTTAAAATAATACCTGGGAAATGCTGTGTGTTGTTTTCCACTGGAGGTTTCATTGTGCATGATAGTAAGCTAAAGGTTCTGGAAAGCTTCTTGAGAAAGAAATCTGCTTTAATCAAATATTTTCTTAATCAGATATTTTCTAATCTATTTGCCTCTCCCACCCCTGCTTTTATAATACCAAGTAATACATAGAAATATTATATTGAATGGCCTTAGATTCTTCCAAAGGCCTGAATGAGGAGGCGCTCAAACTGCTGAGCTGACCCTCAGCAGAGAGTTCGAAGATAGCTGCCCATGGATTTTGTATCCTACAAGCCATGCAAGTGAGCAGAGTTCTTAAGAGGTTTCATTTCCATGTTGGGGCAGGTAGAGTAGAAAGCAGAGAGCCCATTGTAATGTGACAGCTAAACTCTCTTCCTTAGACTGTCTTCAAGCCTTACCAGGACTCACTCCTTGAGGACCTCAGAGTCCATCTGTCTTTTAGGTGTCTCAGAACTATTGGGACTTGTCTAGGCTGATGGGAATGAGTTCCTTGGCCTGATGCACAGAAACCAAAGGGCAGAGAGGGTGTTTCAGAGGAAGACAAAGGATTTGAAGTCAGACCAACAGGGGTCAGTGTCTTAGCTCTGCCAGGTATTCACCTGATCCCTGGTCATTTATCCCTTACCCTCTCTGAACTACAGTTTCTTCATCTATATAATTGGGGCAATTAAAGCACTTAGGTCAAATGGTTGTGAAATTCTCATTAGATATATAAAAGCATTTTTAAAAATATGAAGTATTATTTAAAAGCTCATTAATTTAATGTTAATGTTAAGAGTATTCTTGCTGATCTTCATATTGGGGGTCTATTTGTCATTCTTTTATTCATTCAACTTGTCAAATATTTATTGAGTACTTTGCAACATACCAACCCCTTGGGTTAGCTGCTGATGTAGAGGATAGAGTAAAGCAGCTCCAATCTCTGCCTTCTTGGAATGTACATTCCATAGTGGGAGACACATGATAAACAAATGCACACACCACAAATAAGTGTATCATTATAGTCTTCTCTCCCCAGGTACTGATGGGATACTTTTTAAATGGGTATATTGCTTATACTCTCTGTGTAGATGCATTTTGAAGGTATTATTCATGAGCTGTACTTAGAAAATTCAGAAAATGAATTTATCAGTTTAAATAAAGAGTAAGATTTTTAATACAGAACTAGAAGAGAGATTAGGAATAGTTTGTCTCAATCCCTTCATTTTACACATGAGGAAAATTAGAAACTGGAATACCATAGAAATATCCCCAGTCTGTGTGTGTGTGTGTGTGTGTGTGTGTGTGTGTGTGTGTGTGAGAGAGAGAGAGAGAGAGAGAGAGAGAGAGAGAGAGACACCACAGATCTTGATGCAGGAATTAGAACCCAGATTTCTGCTCCCCGAGTCAGTGCTTTCCACTTTGCTGGGGTCCATCTGAAAGGACCAGCTCCTATTTTAACAGTGAGGAATAATTACCACACTTTTATACAGTGGGTTTCAATTGCTAGAAACTGGGGACACAGCACAATTGATTTTTCCAAACTTTGCTCCATAAATATTTTAATATTAATCATTAATAAAATCATTTTCTAATTTAGTCATTTAATGTAATCATTTTCTTTCTTAAGATTTTATTTTTTTATTTGACAGACAGAAACACAGCTGGAGAGGGAACACAAGCAGGGTGAGTGAGAGAGGGAGAAGCAGGCCTCCTGCTGAGCAGGGAGCCAGATGTGGGGCTCAAACCCAGGACTCCAGCATCATGACCTGAGCCAAAAGCAGTCGCTTAACCAACTGAGCCACCCAGGCGCCCCAGTATAATTATTTTCTAAGTTACTTAGTCAAATTAGTTTAAGAAATTCTGCCCAAACCCTGACTTTAGGAATCCATAAATGAATATTATTATTATAAAAGATCATTCCTGAACTAAGGAAATCTCTTAACTGTGTACAACTCAGCATTTCCTGTACTTATTTGACTAGAGAATCTATTTTGAATTATCTAACAATGTGATCACAGTATGCTGGCTGGGAAGTACCGCCTTAGCACTGGTCTTATTGGTTTCTAGGTAAAGTCTGTAAAAGCTTAATAGTAAACTAAATTGTAACATACCGCTTGAAAAAGGGCAGCTTCTACAGTCTTAGGACCTCAGGCTGACTGTGAATATAGCAGTTAACACTTAGTAGGATGTATTTTCTTCAGTTGACCATATCCTTTTCATAGAGGACCAGAATGGGAAACAATGGAAAGATACTATGTTCTGATACCTCTTTGGAGGGAAACAATCCTCTTTAAGTTCTTAGACATGATTTCAGGCCTTTTAAAAATGATTATTTTTCTTTTCAGGTATCCACAGGCCCAGTGTTCTCCAAAGGGGTGTGATGTCTCCACAGGACTTTCAAATAAGGTAGCTAGGCGTCTTGATTCTGAAGTCGCTGTGTATCTTTATTTCAGACTTGTCCAAGTCAGTGGTTGTGAAGCCTGTCTGTGGCCGCTCAGCCAGGTCATCCAAACCTGAAACTGTTAGTGATATTTTGAAGTCTTTGAGACAAAAGCCTAGCTTGCTAAAGAACTTTGGTTCAGCAGAGAGACAGGGAGGTACAGTGAAGAGAGAATCAAAAGCCTGGAAATTTGCTGCTGAGAATAAATGCTAGCTGCTCCCCGAGGTGATTTGTCTGTGCACTCCACTCTCTACAGATGTTAGAGCCTCTTTTTGAGTAAGGACCCGAGGTTCTTTGGTAGCACTTTGATATCCTGCTCGAATTCAATATGTGAAATGGAGGCGTCTCTCTGTGACTCGGAGCCCACAGCAGGCTTTGAAGTCTGATCCAATTTTTGCTGCCTACTATTTGATGTTGAAAGGATGAAATGAAGAAAATGTACAGTTTTTGCCAGTAACTCTGCTGAGCATATGTAAGATTAAAAAAACAAAATCCTTTGGATGATGTACTTAGAAATGTTAAGTAGATTAATACCTTCCTATAGGTTTTCTTTTTTCTTTCTTAGGGATAAAAATTAAATATAGGAGAAAAATCAGCACATAGCTTTTTTTTATATTTTGGACTATAATTAATTTAAGAAGGGGCTAGGTTGACTTGTTCAGAGGAAGAAATAAATGAATTAAGCAAAAGGTGCTGAGACTCTGCTACTAATTGCCCCAAGAGAGGACCTCCACTCAATTCTCTTGCAGGACGGGGGCAACTCACAACATGACCCCAATATACTTAGCTTCTTCCCTGTGTCATCAGGGTTAAAGGTCCCTTAGTTAAATGGAAGATATGTCCTAAGGCGGCTTCATCTGGAGATAAAAGTAACGTTTCTCTTATTGGGTCTTTCTGAAGCATTCCGTTTCTGGGACTGATCTGCTGTCTTCTCAGACATGCCATGCTGCTCCAAGTCGCCCAGGACTGAGTCCCTCAAGAGGAGCCTCTGCAAAACTTAGTAAGAACATTTCGAATTGCATGCTATATTTGCATTTTGTGTGCTTGTGTACTTTTTGATGAGTTGTTTAGGCAGGACTATCTAGAAAGTAGGACTCAGATAGTAGTATGAACGAATGTTAGCAAAAAGTTCAAGTTTGTGCAGCCATAAAGGCTGGAAGCAAAATATGTATTAAAGGTAGTCATAGGGCACCTGGGTGGCTCTGTCAGCTGGGAGTCTGCCTTCAGCTCAGGTTGTGATCCCCCAGTCATGGGATCCAGCCCTGCATCACGCTCCCTGCTGAGCAGGGAATCTGCTTCTCCCTCTTCCTCTACCTTCCGCCCCTCTGCTTGTGCTCTTCCTCTCTCTCTCTGTCAAATAAATAAATGAAATCTAAAAAAAAAAAAAAAATGAAAATAAAGGTAGCTACTTACTGCCTTCTCATGCTATTCAAGTTTACTTCTCTGAGGGAAGAAAATGAATATCAAAGGCCATTATTTCCCTTTACCTGTTAAGAACCTAAATTAGGACACTGCTTCACAAATTCATTTTGCCAAAGGAAAGATAGACAACTGACCAGCTTTCAGTGGAACAGATCATTTTCTGTCAAAAGCTACGGCTTAGTAAAGGATATGGATTTAGAGAGTAGTTCTCCTCCTTTGGCAACATTACCATTCTTTCAGCAAGAATACACACATCTTGTCACACTTCTTTGGGAAATAGCTATTTATGGCCCCTTTTCTAAATTTTTTGCTATAGAATATGGTTAAAGTTAGTTTGGGGGGCTTATGTGTGCTATAATGTGAGGCTTATGTGTACTTCTGGAAGATAAAATGGAAGCATGATCATAAGAAATACTTAAGAACCAGAAGGTACTAAGAATAGTGTAGACCATTCCAAAGAAAGAAACCTTTTCAGTTTAAAATACTGGCATTACACTCAGTACTGATTTCATTTATTATTCTGAAATATGCTGTAGATTCTCAGGTCTCTCCAAATTTCTTCTTTGCCTGTTTTTCAGTGACAAAGTTATACAATATGAAGTCGGGAATGTATAATAAATGTGTTAGGACCTTCAGTCTATATGGAACTTAAGCTCTTGGAGAGAGACAAGAGAGGATGAGTGTACTATAGCAGAACTTTCTAAATGGGTATGCAGAAAATGATAAATCTGTCAAAGGGAATATTTTTCCCACAGTGTTCAGTGTTCCCACACAGCCAGATAGTGTTCAGGAATAAAGGCCACAATGAGGTAGGGGTAGGAGTAGTGCAAAAAAAGAGGGAAATTTAGGGAAAAGACAGTGTGATAGAGCAGAATCCATTATGCAAGAATTTGGTTGGCATTGTCTCTATCCAAACAGACAATCTCTATCTTTTAATTGAATTGTTAGACCATTTATATTTAATGTGATTATTGATGTATTTTTGCTTAAATCTACCATCTTGCTATTTATTTTCAATTTGTCTCTCTGATCTTTGTTCTCTTTTGGCATTCTACTTTAAAATACACGTAAAAAGAAATATTTTAAGTATGACTGAGTAGCCAAAGGCACAGATTCTGGAGTGAGACCTGCCTGGATTCAAATCTCTGTTCTCCTGTGT
Source organism: Spilogale gracilis (assembly GCA_004023965.1). Taxonomy (NCBI): domain Eukaryota; kingdom Metazoa; phylum Chordata; class Mammalia; order Carnivora; family Mephitidae; genus Spilogale; species Spilogale gracilis. Next base: position 107,030 of record PITA01000828.1, on the reverse strand, counting down.
GGTGTTAATTGAGTTATGAAACAACTCCTTATCTCAGTACTTACACATGTCAAAGGAGGGAAATAGTAATTCATAGCTGAGGGGTTGTACTGAGGATTCAGTGGGCTGGTAGTACAAGTAAAGAGCACAGCATGGTGTCTGGTTCATGGTAAGGATACATTATTTCAGCTGCTGCTGCAGTAGTCATTGCTATTGATATTATATAAATGCAAATTTAATCTTTATGGAGAAATAAAGTTCTTATTGTAAGGCACTAAATTTTGGTAGGAGTTTATAGGGAGTAAAAATATATTGTATTTTTAATTAACTATTAAAGAGATTTATTGGATTATAATCATCAAACTTCTTAATAAGCTACACATCTGACATGCTATAAGTGGCTCATATGCACTTGTCTGTCACACTTGTTTTTATTTCCATCCAGTCTAGATGGTTTTCTCTTGGGTCTGCCACTATCACCATTACTTCTCCTTACACCCTTATAAATAGCATCCTAAGTAGTCTGCTTCCATTCTTTTCCTCCTTCAACTTATCTTCTGCACAGATATCTAAGGAGATTTTCTAAAGCATACTTTGATACTAGCATTGCCTTCTTCCATATTCCTCCATGGCTCCTCATTGCTTCAGCATCAGTTCTAAATTTCTTGGCATGACATTCAAGGCTATCTCTGTTATGGCCTTAATCTTCCTTTCTCATTGTATCTTCCACTGATCTCTCGTCCTCATTCCTTGTTTCAGAATATCCAAACTGTTCTCTGTTCTCCAAGCATACCTAGTATGTCCTTTCTTTCCTCTGTGACTTTGCTCACATGGTGCCTTCTGCCCCATCTATCCTTCATCCTGTGTACTTTCAGTCCTCTCCGTTCTTTTGTTTTGTTTTGTTTTGTTAGACAGTGTGAGTGAGGGGATGAGGGGCTGGGGATGGGGGAGAGGGACATAGGGAGAGGGAGAGAGAGAATATTAAACATGCTCCATGCCCAGCACTGAGCCCGATATGGAGCTCAGTGTCACGACCCTGAGATGATGACCTGAGCTAAAATCAAGAGTCAGATGCTTAACTGACCTAGCCACCCAGACTCCCTAGTCCTCTCCATTGTTGATTCCCATGTGGTTCCCTCTTCTGTGCCCTGTGACTTTTCTGAGTACTTATCACATCCTGCCTTACATTGTATTCTCATTCATCTACTAGATTTTAAGTTCTCTGGGATTGTATCTTTTCTTTCTGTATTCTCTCCTCACAGCCTAGCCTACATTTTCTAACTGAATTCTTGAGCATCCAAAGCCATGATGAAATGTAGTAGAAGCAAGAATGTAATGAAGCTCTTGAATGAGGCAGAGAAAAGTTTTAAAATGCATTTCTAATAATCCTGGAATAAAATAAATGTCTCTTAGTCACCCCCAAATAGGTATAGCATACCACTAGAACAAGTTAAAATGATCCAAGCTGTTTTATTGTTGCTGTTGTTTTGAGTGAGGGAGAGAGAAGGGTTTAGGCAGGAAAACACATTATGTAAATCAAATTCCTCTTGACCTTAGAAAGTAGCAAAGATGGATCGAAGAATAAAAGCTTTCCAATTTTATGTTTTCAAGATTATCAGCTGCAGAAACAAGAGTATATTCTGTAAGAGACATTTCAGGAAGTTATACTTTTGTGTCTAATTTTTTGCCTTGAATAACCCATTATTTCAACCTATATTTCTGAAAGACTGAATGAGAGTACTGTAGTCTTTTCAGTGTAAAAAAAACCCCCACTAACATCCAACAAATTAGCCTTGTAACTTGCAATGACTGCTAATAACTTCACTGTTGTATGAAGTGTATGGTGAGGTGGGGGATGGAGGGAGGCAGTGAATAAATCTAAAGTTATTGTGAGGCCAGCTCTGCTCAGGACAGGAATGCAAAGAAATATACAGATGTGGAGCTTGTACAAAGGCTGTACAAAGCCCCTTAGTCAGAGTCTCAGAAATGGTCCTTAATTGGTCCATCTGAGCCTGACTCATCTTCATATAGGAGAGGAAAGCACAGTATACCCAGGAAATGCATAATAAGAATCACTTTGCAACTAATCCAAGCAGTGAAATTATTTAATTATACTGTCAAATATAGGCATATATACACACCTGATCTGATTTTACAGTTAAAAATGTATTCTTTAGACATTTCTCCTTATATTTATTATTCATCTTTACTCAACAATTATTAATACTTACTAAGTGCCAGGAAATGTTCTGTTCTTAGACTTCTTATACTGTTTTAAAAGACCAGTTTTGGTTTGGTTGTTTTAATTTTGAATTTGCACAAATACTTTTGTGAATATAATAAAAAGGAGTTATAGTTGACCCTTCAACAGCAAAAGAGTTAGGAGCACTGACCTTTGTACAGTCAAAAATCCATGTCGAACTTTTGATTCATCAAAACTTTAACTACTCATAATCTACTGTTGACCTGAAACCTTACTGATAACATAGCAGTTAGCACATATAATGTATGAGATATGTATTATATACTGTATTCTTACAGTAATACTTTTTCTTAATTTTTTTCAGTATTTTTAAACTATGCAGCTGGGGAGTTTTTTCAAATTGTTGCAAATCTAAAAAATATTTCCAATTATTTATTGGAAAAAAAACAGGTATAAGTGAACCCGCACAATTTAAACCCATATTTTTCAAAAGTCACCTACTAGGTACATAATTGCATATTTGGATATTGTGTCAATATCAAATTGATCTAAACTTTTCCAAATTTCTTACTCTAAATTAAAATATTCTAATTTTTTTTACTAGTCTTATTGGGACAAGTAGCAAGAGTCAGCCCACAGACCACATACAGCACTAACACTGTTCTAGAAATGTGTGATACACCAGGGAACAACAGTGAAAAAATTCCTGTCTTCACAATGCTCCGTTCCAGCAGAGGGAGATGACAATAAACTGTAAGCTTAGTACAAAAGTCAGTGGTGTGGGATGTTAGAAGGGTCACGTGGTTTATGAGGGAGAGAATACTGCAAGGGAGATTAGGAGTAGCCAAAGTGTGGAAGAGGGAATTGGAGAATGGTTGCACTTTTAAATGGGGCTTGAAAGTGGTGAGCTAATTAGCCATGCAGTATTTGGAAGAAGAGCATTCCAAGCAAAGGGAATGACTGTGGCAAAGGCTCTGAGGGAAGAGCCTGCATGGAATAGAGGAGGAATAGAAAGAAGCCCATGTGATGGGAGCTGGAGAGCAAAAAGAATGGTAGAAGGTGAGGAGCCAGATGATAAGGTCAGCACCTCTTCTTCTTCTTCTTCGTTTTTTTTTTTTTTTAAACTTTTATTTATTAACTAATCTCTACCCCTAATATAGGGCTTAAATTCACAACCCAAGATCAAGAGTTCCATGCTTAGGGCACCTGGGTTGCTCAGTTGTTGAGTGTCTGACTCTTGATCTCAGCTCAGGTCTTGATCTCAGAGTCTTGAGTTCAAGCCCAGTATTGGCCTCTGTGCTACACATGGAGCCTGCTTAAAAGAAATTTAAAAAAAAAAAAAAAGATTCACGTGGTCTACCAAGCAAGCTAGTCAGGTGCCCAGGTCAGTACTTCTCAATGACTTAACAAGCACTCTACAGATCTAGTCCAAATGAATATTCTGATTCAGTAGGTCTGGGTGGCTCCAAGGATTCTGCAACATTGATGAGCTCCCAGGTGGTTGCGAATATTGTTCTCTGAGGCCCACAACAGTAAGGTACAAACTTAGTGAAATGCATAGTCCTGAGCATTTTCAGCACAGGAGTGACATGACCTGAGTTGTGTTTTAAAATGATTACTCTTACCCGTGGGTTGAGAACAGACTACAGACCTCATCAGTGAATGAGATATTCTGGGTGAGTTTCATTTTCCAGATTTTCTAAAACCTACCATTCCCTTTTGTACTAAGTGTAAAGAACACAATTCTTTAGTGCTCATAAAATGATCATTAACGAAATTATCACAGTGGGCCATAGTGCAGAGAGGATCCTGAAGACCACTGTGAAATGGAACCATCTACCTTTTCCTGTGATACCTCACCTAAGTGAGGTAGTTCTGCATAGAGCCCAATGTGGAGCTTGAACTCAGGACCCTGAGATCAAGACCTGAGCTGAGATCAAGAGTCAGACACTCAACTGATGGAGGCACACATGCACTCTGAGCATGGAACTCTTGGTTATCATCTCATCTACAAGCAATATAAATTATTCATATTTCTTTTTTTAAGTAAATGTTTGGACCTCCTGGCGCCCGCTAGTTTGGAGGATTACAGGCTGGTCCAGTTATCCTTCCCCCGCACCAGTGTTGCGGAGAGAGCAACAAGTAAACTCTACACCTAGGTTGGGGCTTGAACTCATGACCCTAAGATTAAGAGCCACATGCTCTACCAACTAAGCCAGCCAGGCACACCCATATTTCTTTTTGAAGGGTCATTGTACTTGCTACATTGCACTTTAACCCCATTGAGTCTTAAAAATGGAGCATGGCACATTTGTAGGGAGCTGAGGAGCAAGTGGAATTGCACTGGCCTCCTGAAGGGCAACAGTTGGCAGTGCACTATGTTGGGCTATGGTAGAGCCCTCAAAGAGTGTCTGATGTCAAGTTTAGTGATCTGATTTCAGGTCCTTCGTGGCCTTTCTGTTCCACACTTCTACCCAGTCTAATGTCATCTCCTTCATTATTTTTCTTTCTTCTTGCTCATTGCTAACTCTTACTGATTTTGGCATTGGTTCAGCTATCAGAAGGCAAACTTGGGCTCTATTTTATCCTTGGAACTCTTAATCCTTAGGTTGACCGAATATCTCAGTTTTCTGGAACTGAAGGGTTTTCCAAGGTACAGGACTTTCAGTGCTAACATCAGGACAGTTCCAGGCAAATGGGGACAAGTTGGTCACCCTATTACAATACTAGAAATTGAACTTAATTTGGGGAGGAACTTTTTTTTTTTAAAATAGATCACTGTTTCAGGCAAGACAAAGCCTTAGACCTATGGGACAGAATTACCTCGCACTGCCTGCTTATGTTTGGAAGGGGCTGCAAGCAGCTTACCAAACAGCAAGCACTGTGACCATAAAGGGCTCAGATGTCATCCATTTGACCAAGAGAGCATGTTCCTATAATGGAGTCTCAAAGGCAACATAATCCCTATTGGGAAAGCACATGGAAACCAAACCCTATATGGAGGGAAGGCTGCTGGGCCTCTGTGGCCTGCATCTGATCATTATGGAATGCCACACACAAGACTTCAAGGCCTCTCTTATGCCCTCATGTAGGTAGTCTGGTACTCTGAATTTCTCCTCTTTTTGGCTTCCATTGACCTAAGACATCTTTTCTTCTTGCCCAGGTGCCACAAAGCCACAGAATTCACCATAAACCCTCATCAGTGAGACTGGTAAAGCCTGTCTCAGGACTATTCTCAGTGTGATAGTAAAGGAATTACAGGCATAGAATTCTTAACCTTTACCATGAGAAGTGGAAAAAAACACCTCCTCGTTAAAGGATCTTTTTTGATGAGTGGTGCTCAAATTTCAGTGTGCATCAAAATCACTGGGCCCATTCCACAAGTTCTGATTTGGGGTAAAGGAGAGGAGGAATTTGTGTTTTTATCAAGTTCCCTGGTGGACACCACACTGCTGGTGTGGGGACTACCCTTTGAGAACCACTGCTCTAGATAACCTTTATCTCTGTGATACTACACTGAATCAGAAGAAGTGAACTGTATGTGTACAGTTTTCTATTCATTCAACAAATACTTATTGAGCACTTACTGTATATCAACCACAGGCCAGGAAGTGAAATAAGAGACTTGGAGAATGTACCGTATTTCTAATATGTTGGTCTTTGCAGCTGTTATTTTCCAAAGCAGGTTTGGGAATACACAAGTGTCCTTATTTATCTCAAGTGGTCTCATTAAATTCTCAGGAAGTTGTGAAGAACAAAGTTACATTCACTTGTATGTAGAGGAGGAGAAGGGGAGTGTTCCAGATTTTTATGAAGTGTCTCAATTTCTAAAATTATTAGGGATTATTGCTTTTAAAGGATATTTCTATTTTATAAACACTGCCAGGCTTTGCCAGCCTCCCTTAAGGCAAAATTGCTCTAAACCCCACTGCATCTGAATATTTGCCCAGATCTCTAATATGTCTGTCATTACCAGAATGTTTGTGTTCTGGTTTTTGCAAAAGAATTTAGGCAAGGCCAGTATAAGGATTGTACAGTTTGAGGTTTGTGGGCATGAAGGTAGAGGATGGAAGGAGAAAGAAGAGATTATAGTCTCCTAATCCCAAACTTCATTTCTAATTTAGCCTGATTCGTTTTAATCATACACCTTTCTTCTTTTGATTAAAAGACTTTTCTTGTTTTTCCCAGATCTGGATTTGGGGTGGTTTTGTTTTTGTTCAGCTTTATTTTGTGATTTTGGAGAATGCAAACAGAGAGCTGACTGGCCGTATACCCCAACTGAAGCTTCTGTCCAAAACTGTGGCTTTTAGGAAGAATTTGTAGGTTAACTAGTAAGAGGACAGTGTTCATTTGGCACCTCATTTTCCCTGAAATTTGGGGATCCAGATAATAGGGAGAAGGGACACAGTCCACATAGGTCAGCACCACCACAAGCTAAGGTGACAAGATCCTGACGCTGCCTGGGGAGTTGAGGCTGGAGGGGAAGTGGCCACAGCCCAGGAGGACAACCCAAGGCCACATGGCTCAGGGAAGGCCTTGTGACAGTCTGTTCTCATTTCTGCAACTCATTAAAGCATGTTATGAAGTTGCATACTTTGAGGCCATTGTTCTGCTTAGATTATGACTGCAAACATATCTGAGGGAAGTTCAGCAGGAACATTTCCGGTGCTTTCCTGAGCGTGCCAGGTCAAGATGCACTTTCTGCGGATGCCAAGTGAAGTTCTGGCGTTGACCCAGGACATCAGGAGCACAGCTGCCAAACAACGCGGGGTGGAGTGTATGAGGCAAGTTGGGGTACTTGGCTTCCACAATGGGAGGCTGATGGCATGGCTATAAAACGTGCTGAGAGGAATTTTATTTTTAAATTCTTTTCTTACTTGATGTATTTGAAACAGCACATACTCTCTAGACTACCCTGTTAACTGTATCTGCCTAGTTCGTTTTATTTTAAAGGATTCTTTTCAACTTTAAAATCAAACATACAGTTGTATAGTGGTAGGAATGAGGAGTGGAGTGGTTTTTCTTTTTACTTTTGCTTGTTTTCCAAGATTAGAAGTAATACATTTTTTTTAATTAATGACTTTTTTTTTTAGTAGTTTGGGATTTTCCGAAAATTGAACAAAGTGCAGAATTCTCATATACCTTCTATGTCTTCCCCTCCCCCAAGTTTCCCTATTATAGACATCTTGCATTTTTGTGGCTCAGTTGTTACAATAATGAGCCAATATTGATATGTTATTTACTAAAGTCCAGAATTCACAGTAGGACTTACTCTTTGTGTGAACAGTCTGGGTTTTGACAAATGGCTTTTGACATGCATCCACCACTATAGTATCCTACAGAGTAGTTTCTCTTGCCTAAAAATCCCTTATGGCTCCACCTCTTTATCCCTCCCTCCCTTCCCCTAAGCCTATTTTGGGAATGAGGGTGGGGGTGGTTTTTTTGTTTTGGTTAGAATGGAAATATACTTGGAATTAGAGTACACAGTTTCTTCAATTGCCTTCTTTCAGTTAGCAATATGCATTTGGACTCTTACTGCTTGGTAGTCCATTTCTTTTTATTGCTGAAAATACTCTGTTGTGTGGATGTTTATCCATTGTGCAGATTGTTTATCATTCACCTCTTAAAGGACATCTGGGTTACTTCCACGTTTTGGCAATTATGAATAAAGCTGCTGTAAACATTTTTATTCAGGTTTTTGTGTGAATATAAGTTTTCAGCTTTTGGGGGTAAATACCAAAGAGTGTGACTGCTAGATTATATGGTAAGAGTATGGTTAGCTTTGTAAGAAGCTGTGAAATTGTCTTCCAGAATAGCTGTACCATTTTGCATTCCCACCAGCAGAAAATAAGAGTTCCTATTGCTCCACATCCTCACCAGCATTTGGTGTTGTCAGTGTTTTGGATTTTGGCCATTTTAATAGGTGTGTAGTAGTATCTCATTGTTGTTTTAATTTCTATTTTCCTGATGACATATGACTTGAAGCAACTTTTCATATGCTTATTTGCCACCTGTATGTCTTCTTTGGTGAAGTATGTGTTCAGATATTTTTCCCATTTTTAAATTGTTTTCTTATTGTTAAGCTTTAAGAATTCTCTGTATATTTTAAATACCTTTGCCAAATATGTTTTACAAATGTTTCTCTTGGTCTGCAGCTGTCTTTTCATTTTTAACATAGTTTCTTTTGTAGAGCAGTAATTAATTTTTATGTGTATATAATCAGGAAGAAAAATGTTTTCAAATCCACCTGATGCCCATCTTAGCTTAGCACCCATTCCCCATCCAAGAAAGTATTAGTAGTCTGAGAAGAATGAGGTAATCTGACATTTAGATGTTAAACATATGAACCTGACACAAGTATGTTCCCCAAATTAAATATAATCAATTTTTAGTGCTATAGCGAGGCAAGACAAACACAGTCCAAAAGTAAATAAGAAAAAAAAAAGCAGAACCATGCTAATATTTTTCTCCAGTTTTCATTTTTCTATGAGTTTCCTGTTTCCTTGCTACTTGTACTGATTAAGTCACCAGAATTCCTAAAATAACCAAGAAAACCCAGTTGTCAGCTTCCAGTAAAAACTGTAATTAGCAGAGGAAAAATTATTGGCTTAAATCAGAGCGGGCTGGGAAAGAATGAGGTGAATCCTTATTATTCATTCATTTAGCTATTCAGATATTTGTTGAGCATCTACTAAGTGGCAGCACTCTATTGGATGCTGGTGATATACAAGGCAGCAGAATCTAGGTTGTTCTTATGAAGTTTACATTCCAAGAGGGAAATGGACAAGTGACTCCCAAATCAAGTCTCCTTTGACCATGATGTCAATAAAAGTGAGCACTGATGAGCTCCAGCAAGGATACTGGGTCTCAGAGAGTGGGGAAGGGCCTGATAGGCTTAAACAAAAGCTGAGAACTGAAGGGCAGATCAAGAGTCGGCCAGGCAAAGAGAGGAGAAAGGCTCCCTGTTCCCTTTCCACACCTGGAAAAGCTCACGTGGAAGAGAGAGAGGAGATTTTGGTTGTTCTTGTTTTTATATTTTTTAAAATTCTGAAATGTAACATACCTACAGAAAAAAAAAATTAAAACAGAGATGGTCAGTGTAAGGAAGTATTATAAAGGAAGCGCACACATAACTACAACTACAACTGAGATTGCAGAAAGAATTTGCCCACTCCTCAGAAATGTTCTGCACACCTTTTCCTGATGTGACTCTCTTTTGCTTCCTAAATATCATAGTTCCTTTGTGCCTGTTTGCATAACTAGAATCACAAAGCATGTATTCTTTGGCTTCTAGTTTTTTCCTCTTTTTTTCCCCTTAACATTACATTTTTTAAGATTAACTTTTTAAGATTAACATTGCCATAGAGTATCCCCCTTTATCCAGTCTTCTGTCACTGGGAACTGGGTTGCTCCCGGTTTAGAGCTCTTATTTAAAAAAAAAAGAGAGAGAGAGATGTCCACAGATGATGGTCCCACATCCTCAGCAAGTATGGCACAGCAGGGAGACTTAAGTGGACACCCCCACCCTGCCATTCTAACAGCTTTGTGACTTTGGGCGAGTTACTTAACCTCTCTGTGCCTCTTTCTTTTCATCTGTAAAATGGGAATATAATAAAAATACCTGTAATATGGGATATGCATGTAAAGGGCTTCCCACAGTACTTGGCATATAGTAAGCATTCAGCAGAAGTTTGCTCCTGCATGGGGTTCTGTTTCTTATTCATGGGAATATGGGAATAGTTCATTTTTCTTTGGGTAAGTTCTCTACCAAGTTTATGTGACCTGACTTATCTGGATCTGGAATTATAGAAGCCTTGAGATAATTCTCCTCAATCCTCTTATTTTACAGATGAGGAAACTGAGTCTCAGTTGGTCAACACAGAGCTGGGTTCTAGGGAGAAATCAAGGAATGGTGTCTCTGGACCACTCTCATGGCCCAGACTACTCTATTTTTTTTTTAAGACTTTATTTATTTATTTGACAGAGAGAAACACAACCAAAGAGGGAACACAAGCAGGGGGAGCAAGAGAGGGAGAAGCAGGCTTCCCACCAAGCAGGGAGCCCAATGCAGGGCTCACTCCCGGGGACTCCAGGATCATGACCTGAGCCGAAGGCAGATGCTTAACGATTGAACCACCCAGGCACCCTGGCCCAGACTATTCTTGATGGTTCTTTGGACAGCCACTTTAGCTTCTTACATGCATTTTCCTCTTTGTTCTACAAAGGAAGGGGAAAACAGAAAGCTCAAGGAGTTGAACAATTAGCTCTGTGGGTAGTAGTAGACTGAGAAGTCTGTTATTTTATGCCCAAGCTATTTGATTGTGTGTTGGTCAGAGTTTACGATTTCATGGGCTCTATCCTGGTTAGGTTCAGAGGCAGGCAGGCAAAATAAGGGACATAAAACTGTGCCTCGGCAATTATTAGCTAATTCAGGTATAGGTGTTCTGTTTAGCTTGGGCTGCTGTCAGATTTGTATTAAAATTACTTGTTATTTTATTTAAAGGAATATATATATATATATATATATATATATATATATATATATATATTTCTCTTTGAACTATAAAGATGAAGTTGGGGTAATGACAGGAAGGAGAAATTCAAGATAAACAACTGACATTAAATGAGTCCACAATTTACTCCCAAGCAAGAACAATTCAGTGACTTTCTCCTCTCCTGCTTCAAGTCAGCATTCTATCCTAAGCCAGACTGAGCAATGCCCACCACCAGCCCTAAACATTTCCAGTCCCATATTTTGCCTATCTTTCCAGGATTTTGCTGGTATTTAACTCTTTGATTAGCCTGAACTTCCTTGGTCTCTGATCCACATTCCTAAGAATCTTGTGCATGTGCGCGCGCGCGCGCGTGCGTGTGCGTGTGTGTGTGTGTGTGTGTGTGTGTGTGTGTGTGTTTATGTATGTGATGCTCTGGCAGCTTTGAGGGAACTCCAGGTCAGGACTTGTCCTTCAAAAATGAGACTCCAGGGGCGCCTGGGTGGCTCAGTTGGTTAAGCGGCTGCCTTCAGCTCTGGTCATGATCCCGGGGTCCTGGGATGGAACCCCAAGTCAAGATCCTTACTCAGCAGAGAGCCTGTTTCTCCCTCTCCCTCTGCCTCCTGCTCCCCCTGTTTGTGCTCTCCCTCTTTCTCTCTCTCAAGTAAATAAAATAAAAATCTAAAACAACAACAACAAAAATAAGACTCCAGATTATCAGTTTAACACATGAGAATAGAACCTGGCACAAGGTAAGCACTTAATAAACATTTAGCTGCTGCTGCGATTTCTTACCCTTCAAATGAGAACCACTTCTGAAAGTAGCGATTTCCAGGTACCTTTCCTTTCAAATTGTCAAGATTTGTGGAGTATGCTAAGATTTCTATAAACTGCTCTTGGTTTTTCCTCGATGTCACCAAAAGTCTCAAGAGTTTATCACCATGAACCTTTACTGCATTTAAGAAGAGTGGAACTAATCTGTTGGTATTTTCTGGGTCTGGCAATTTGTGTAATGGGAGGATTTCTGTTTCATTAATCCACCTAAATAGTATAAGGACTATCCCCCTCCTACAGACTCAGATCTCCATTTCCTTTCTTCACTATCCAAAAGGGCCTGTTCAGCTGCTTAGCAGTGAGCAATTAGAACAGCCAGTCTACCTAGACATTAGGCTGGGTTTGTCTGACACATACATGAAGAGTCAGTGTTCCCAAAGGGACCCTTCCTTTTTAAAGGAAGAAATTAATGATACCCCTTTTCATTAAATTGGTGCCAGGTATTTTCTCTAAGCAGCCTATTTAAAGGAACAAATTCAAATAGGTCCAAGAAACAAATGCAGGAGATCAACAAAGCTCTTAGGGGATGAGTTTACATAGTATCTTAATTTCAAAGGAGAAGTTTTAATGCCAGGACACAATGATGAAGCTCTCCCAGTGGGCACACACCAACTTTAAACGTCAAACTCTGCATTTGTGCAGGAATCAGATAAGTGCAAAGAGCTCTAGGTTTGTTTCTGTCCTTAACTGATATGTCCTCCAAAGGACAGTTCATATGCTAACTCATTACACAAGATCCTGAATGGGGTTTGGGTGGGGGAGGAACGTCCAAGGATCCACTCCAAATCTCCAAGGATCAAATTACAAAGTGTCCGTTCCATTTGCCCTTCACTGCTCTATTTACCCATGCTCAGAGTAGTTTAGCTCATAGCATCACACTTAAACTCTGCCTTCTGATTTTCAGCTTGGGTTGCTGCCTGGAGACCAGAGCTCTTCTCATCTCTTGTGGGCTGGTCATTCCTTGCTCTAGACTACATCCTCTTAATCATTCCATTAATGGAACCCCTACTTCACATAGCAGTTTCTATTTCTTCTAATGGGAAGTCACTGGAAAAAAAGCACATCCCTTGTTTCTCCCCGTAGGGAGTTAGAATAGATGTTCCCTTTAACCTACCACTCTGAGCAAATCAACCCAAATGAGCATAGAGGACACCGGTAAATAACTGCTGTGATTAGAGTGATTGGAGGATGGAACACACACTGTGTAAAGGGTTTGTTTACATTGTCTATAACCAGCAAACTATAAACATTGACCTTAGAGTGATTACCTTCTCTTCAGCACTTCTGACAAATGGTCAAACTAAGATGATTTCATACGTTCTTTTTATATCATGAGCCTCTTGGAGAAGCTAATGGAATCCAGGCACTCTGAACCTAGAAATATGTTGCATATAATTTCAAGGACTCTTTGAATACCTTCATGTTCCTATCCGTGTCTTCATCCAAGGTTAAAAATCTCTATACCAGTGAGAGGAATTGGCTGATTTTTAAGACTATCAATTTCATGGTTAGAAAGCTTAATAGAAGGGTTTCTTTTTTCTTCCCAATAACTGAACAACAAAAAAAATGCTAATTATTGTCATATATGGTAGTTCTTCAAACATTTGTAGATTGCTCTAGCTTCCTGAGTTAGACTTTTCTTTGAGTTCTTTGGCTCTGTAATTCATCAAATGACCCTTAAAAGCTGTTACTTCATTCAGGAAAGTTTTATGCCAGAATTTAAGGCCTTGGGACTAGACTAGAAGATGCATGTGCATCTAAAAAGGATGGAGTTGTGGCTTCTCAGAAATGCCAAGGTAGGGGGACTTGGATGGCTTAGTCGTTGGGCGTCTGCCTTTGGCTCAGGTCATGATCCCAGAGTCCGGGGATCGAGCCCTACATCAGGCTCCCTGCTCGGTGGGAGGCCTGCTTCTTCCTCTCTCACTCTCCCTGCTTGTGTACCCTCTCTAGCTGTGTTTCTCTCTGTCAAATAAATAAATAAAATCTTTTTTAAAAAAATGCCAAGGCAGGTTACTACATCATCTTTTCCTTCTTCATTAATAAAGAAAAGAAAAATTAATCCCTTAAAAAAATTTTAGACCTCCAAATTCTTGAAAAGACTAAAACAGGGGCACCTGAGTGACTCAGTTGTTAAAGCATCTGCCTTCGTCTCAGGTCATGATCCCAGAGTCCCAGGATCAAGGCCCACATTGGGCTTCCTCTCTCACTCCCCTTGCTCATATTCCCTCTCTAGCTATGTTTCTTTCTGTCAAATAAATAAATAAAATCTTTAAAAAAAAAAAAAAGACTAAAACATTGAGCCCTATGTTTATTTCTCCAATATCTTTGCCCTTTTTTAATCAAAAAAATACTGCTTATCTATGGCTCAATTTTTCATATTTAATAGAGAAGAAGGATTTTTCTTTTAGATTTCATTTATTTATTTGAGAGAGAACTTGAAAGAGAGGAGGGGGGAGGGAGCACAAGTAGGGGAAGGGGCAGAGAGAGAGGGAGAAGCAGGGTCCCTGCTGAGCTGGGAATCCAATGTGGGGCTCTATCGCAGGACCCCAGGATCATGGCCTGAGCTGAAGGCAGATGCTTAGCCATCTGAGACACCCAGATGCCCTGAGAAGGAGGATTCTTAAGAAAATTCTAAAGTGAAAGTTGGAAAAAAATATTGAGGTTAAGATCATTTCATACTTTACATTGAACTCCCTGCAAAGCAGGGTTAATGCTTTCTGAGCCACTTTTAAATGCTCAGATAATTTATGCACAACATATATTAATATTGTTGCTGTCCTTGAAAGCAGGTTTTTTCTGATTCTCATTAATATATGCCTGAACTTAGATGCTACCAATGACTTCTTAGACTACTAATTTTAATAAGAGCAACAACAGTCTCCAAAATTTCATATGTTGTGTTTTGGAGATTTAAAATTTTTCTTTAGTTTTTCTTTCATTAAAGGCTGCATTGTAACTATGTAGACTTTAGAGAAGAATCAGGATACAGGGGGAAAAACCCACAAAACTCATAGAATCTCCAAATCACAGCAACAAGTCTGACTGAACGTCTAGAGATAAGGTGTTTGGATCTAGTTTTAGGCAGTAAATTAGCCCTCACGGAAAAATGAGTAGGTTGAACGAACGCATGCCTAAATTCCCTAAAGTTCCATGATTCTATAAAGAGAAGATGCCAAGGGTAAAAAATGAAGTTTTGTGCATTGACAGATACTTATCATCTTCCCTACCACTAGTAAAATGATTGTAGTCTCTGCCAAATATAGGAAGTGTTTTTTAAGACTTGATTGTGATCCCCACTTGAACATTTCACATTCTTCAAGTCTCCTCACCCCCTGAAAGTGTTTCCCTGCCCACCCTGTTATTACAGTTAATGCTCTTTACCTTGATGTGGAGGTTGACAGGTATGGGCCTATGGCCTTTCCTCAAGTCCTAGAATATGTACGTGTGTATGTATGTGTATGTGTGTAACACAAGGAATATATCAGAACAAATTAAGATAAATTAGGTATTGTTTAATGAAAAGGATTATATTAAAAGGTTATTGGGCAGGAGTGGAGCTGTTACCACACATATATGCCTAAAGGGGCAAAGAAAGGGCATGGTATCTGGAACCCAGAAAGATTGGGCCGCGTGAGGGTGGGGTCCTTGAGGGGAGAGATGATTTTCAGCAAAGGACACATTCAACACAAGACAGCACCACAGAGAGGGAGCTGGAAAATAAGAGAGTGTTTTCTTTCTTCCTTTTTTTTTTTTTTTAATTTTATTTTTTTCAGTGTTCCAAGATTCATTGTTTATGCACCACACCCAGGCTCCATGAGTATTTTCCTTCTTTCCTCACTCTCTTCCTTCCCTCTAATTTCTCACTACAACTCTCTAGTGGCCAGATCATTGGGAAGCCACAGTAGTTTATACAGGTCAGCTTCTGGGGCAGAGAAGATGGTAGAAATGGATGGAGAATAGATCTGTAAGGAAGGAATTCTATGTCACTAAAAGGACCCCATATAGAGGTGCCTGGATGGTTCAGTCAGTTAAGCGTTAACTCCTGATTTGGGCTGCGGTCATGATCTCAGGGTTGTGACATTGGACCCTGCCTTGGGCTCCACGTGCTGGACATGGAGCCTGTTTAAGATTCTCTGACTCCCTCTCCCTCTGCTCCTCTGCACCTCCTACCCCAGAAAGGACCCAATATAACTTCAATTCCTAATATAAAATTCATACCATCTCCCATAGAAATGAAAAATACTTATCTGGAAGTTTTTTTTTTTTTTTTTTTTTTAATAGCACATCAGTTAGGAGTTGTTCCCTGCTTTATTATCTTTTTAAAGATTTTATTTATTTATTTATTTATTTATTTATTTATTTATTTATTTGATAGAGAGAAACACAGCTAGAGAGGGAACACAAGCAGGGGGAGTGAGAGAGGGAGAAGCAGGCTTCCTGCCGAGCAGGGAGCCCGATGTGGGGCTTAATCCAGGACACCGGGATCATGACCTGAGCCGAAGGCAGTTGCTTAACCAACTGAGCCACCCAGGTGTCCCATGTTTCCTGCTTTAATAAACAGACACTGAAATACAGTGACTTTGATATACAAATGTTTACTCTCTTTATGTCACCAGAAGTCCAGGGAGGGTAGACAGTTTCTGGCATTGGCTCAGAAGACCAAGAATGTCGGGCAAGGCCAAGCCTCTGCAACTCTCCTGGCTTTTCTTTCATGATCCCAAGAAGACTGCTGGAGATCCAGCCATCATGGCTACTTTCTTTGCAAAAGGGCAAAAAGGAGTTTCCTGGAAACCCTAACCAGTGACTTCTGTTTACATCTCATGGGCCTCCTTTATCTACAGGAGAAGCTGGAAAACATAGTTGATCACATTGTGTCCCATATGATAAAAGGATTCTGTTGGAAAAGAAACAAGAAAGAATGGAAGTTGAATAGACAACTGGTAGTATCTATCCTAGGTGGAATTTAATCCTCTGAGGCACATATGCCCAGGACATTGTTTCATGCTCATTTCTGAACTTGGGAATTCTCAAGTCCTATGAATCAAATATTCCCTCCAGAATGATGAGATTTAGCCTCAGCTCCTTCATGGAATATCAAGGCCTGCAGGCAACAAAAAGGCCACTTACAAGAGATGGCTATAAAATCCCAAGACACATATTCAAGTGTCTTGTGGAGAACGTTTGTGCAAAAAAAATATGAAGCTGTTTCTGGTAGAGTCTGGTAGAGTCTGCTTTCTCCCCCTCCCCACTGCTCATATGCACACTTTCTCTCTTGCTATCTCTTTCTCTCAAATAAATAAAATATTTTTTTTAAAGAAAGTTTTTAAAAGACTTTATTTTTAAGTAATTTCTACACCCATTTTGGGTCTTGAACTCAACCCCAAGATCAAAAGTCACATGCTCCACCAATTGAACCAGCCAGGCAGCCACAAATGCTCCTTTAGAAAGAAATTGACAAAAAGGAAGGAAGGAAGGAAGGAAGGAAGGAAGGAAGGAAGGAAGGAAGGAAGGAAGGAAGGAAGGAAAGAAGGAAGGAAGGAAGGAAGGAAGATGGGAGGGAGGGAGGGAGAAAGAGAGGAGAAAAAAAGAAAGAAATTAATTGACAAACAGTGTAAAAGGCAATTGATAAAAGGAGAAAATGTAAATGACTCATGACTATATGCAAAATTTAATATGAGAAATGAGAATTTATTTTTTGCCTCTCAAACAGGTTAGACTTGAAGAAAAAAAAGATGATGTATACATAGGCTGTCAGTGATACAAGGAAGCAAGCATTCATAACGGTATTTGTGTCAGGGCACCAACCTCTTCGGAGGGCAGTTTGCTCATATACTGCTTGGTGCAGCAATCAGTACCTGCTCTATAATCCTATCTTCTCTACATGATTGAGTAAGAATATTGGAAGTTGTGCATTCTATTCTGTGACTGGTCATAGTGACATAAACACAACTCAGTGATGTTAATGCTCAGTCACTCAGAGAATAATGGTAGATGAACAGAGAAACACGGATATGTTTGACATGGGACATGGTATCTAAGACATTGTAGCTACTTAATAAATGTTGATTGAGTGACTAAATTTGGGCACTCTCTTTTAATAAATTAGTTTTGTTTCAAAAAACATCTTGGATCTTGCACTTTTGTTGCATATTGTAAATATTTCTGGTCAATAGTTGTAACCATGGGACTAGAGTTCAGGAGATGGGGCATTGCCATCTGTCTAGAACAGTGGGAGACTTTAAGAAATGGGATTTGTGTGTGTGTGTGTGTGTGTGTGTGTGTGTGTGTGTGTGTGTGTATACAGTCAAATTCATTATGAAAACAAATACAGTGTCCAAATAAGACTGGAGAAAGAGATTAGTAGTGGGTGTTGGAAAGGTCTGTAGGGGGCAAGGTAAACTCAAGCAGGCTGCTCTGTGGTTTATTTAGCTGTATCCAATGCTTTAGATGAGAGGAAATGAAACTGGGTCATCTGATTGAGAAGCATGATCATTTTAGATAAATTAGCATGGTCTAGAGAGGTGGTCTCAGGCCAACTGAAAGGAGGGTGTAGCTTGCTTTAATGTCTTTTCTCCTCCTCTGATCAAATATTTTTCCCACAACACACCTGAAAAATCCCCAAACCTTGGTTGCAAAAGAATCTGGCTATAGTAATCAGTGAGGACAACTTGAAATATTGGTCTTTATATCAGCACATTAAAATATGCTTGGATTTTAATGATGAAAATATGTTGAATTAGAAACTTCTGCAAGTTTCAGTGTTTATTTTCTTAGTAATTCCCAACAGAATGTGTTCAAATCACTTAACATAAGAAAGCATCTAAAGTAGAGGTTAAGGGGCTTGACTGTTTTTCTTACAAAGGGAAGGGTGAAGTAATGTTTTTCAGTTAGAAAGACTCCAGATAGAAAATGCCATTTAGGTACATAACATGGAGACTGAGAAAAAAACGAGTTTTCTTTCTTTCTTTCTTTATGTATTTAGTCTGCAGAGGGAGAGGGAGAGAAAGAATCTTAAGCAGGCTCCACACCCTTCCTGGGGTCCAACATGGGGCTCAATCTCATGATCCTGAGCTGAATCAAGACTGAGCCCCCCCAGACACCCCCGAAAAAATGAGTTTTAAAATATGAATAAGGCATTGTTATTTTGTTGACTGTAACACCTGAGAATTTTTACCATGTGAATTATATAAGCAATAATGTTAAAGCTTACTTTTTAGTCTCATTTTAGATATACATTACAGCTAGAATTTTATCACTTGAATGTTTCGAAGCTCTGCTCATCCTGTTAACTAAATATTATTGTCTATCTTATGGAGGAGTTATGAGTGGCCAGTAAGAAAATTCTATTTCTTTGACAACATTTTTCAGTAATTTATTACCATTATCTTCACTAAACTTCCTAAAACATTGAAATCAATGGAGTTATTAGATGATGGTAGTGAAAGAAAGCTCAATTTTTAAAAAATTATGCGCCAAGTGTGAACGGGTTTGACACTTTGAAAAGGGTCTCACTCTCAGTACGTAAATCTTCTCTGTATAATTCTGAAGTTCAAATGTTTCTGATTAGTGTACTGCTGTCTTATTGGTACCTCCTGGAAGGCAATAAGATTAGTAGCGTGCATGAGTTCCTCATATCTCGGCATGATTGAGTCCAGGTTTGGGAGCAGAGCAGTAACCCAGCTGAAGAACTGCAGCATTCTGTGCAGGAGTCACAGACTCAGAGCCTTAGGACTTAACCTTGGGTGTTTGTCAACTATCTAACCTTTGATATTGACAGTTTTAAATGAGACACCTAGCCCGCGGCATGTGGGAAGCAGGTCATACACTTTTTGCAAGCAGCCCTCAGTTAAAAAAATTTGAACTGTATTTCTTGCATGTATTGTTATGAAGGGGATGTCCTCTTGTCATTCCAGAGTCTGTTTCCTAAGAGCAAAAATAAAATGATGCAACAGAGGAAGGAGAGGGAGTGGTTTTAGTTTAAGCTTGATGTTTAGTTATATAAATCGGATTGTCATGCTGTAATAATACTGTATTTGTAGTAAGTGTAGGGTGACCCAATCAGCTGGAGGCCAGCAGCACAGGCAATGAAGGAATTCACTAGAGACTGAATAAACTAGATAGAAATTTACTGAATACACTGCTAGGGAGCAGTGGGTAGGACAGCAAAGGAGAGACTGTCTGCCAGGAGGCAGTGGTGGGGGGTTGTAGTTAAAGAGGAAGTGAGGAGGTATGGGAACACATGGAATTTTCCTTTTTTGGTGCCTGTGTCTGGTTGTAAAGTAGTGCATTGGTCAGCTAGGACTTGCGGATATTTTGACATGGGTCACCTAAAGCGCCTGTTTGCATTCAGCCCGGTGGTCACTGTGGGCCCTTTCACCTTACTCAGGTTTCCAATGCTCAAGCCTGTTGCCTAAAAGCGGCCTCTACCATAATTATAATATATGCTACTGAAACTGTCATTCTAATACCCAAATCATAGCAAGATGATTGTTCATGAAATCAATAAGAATTTCAGTGAGATCTTTGTGAATTCAAGTTTTTCAACTGAAAATGTATCTTTTCTCCCCTACCAGTATATCTTAGGTGATTCTAGTGAAGAATGTGGGAGATTCAAAGAGGACTTAGAGAAATATTTTGAAGCTATCTTTGGACCTGAAAGTATGACATTCCTTTGTGTATATAAAAAGTCAAATAATGAAATGTTTAAGACAGTTAACAGGGACCAGAGCAGCAAAGAACAAATCACTGAGCTTTGCTTCTGAGCAGCATAGGCTGTTTTTTGGGGGGCCTTTGGCTGCGGTTGCAAGGGAATGATCTGCTAAATGGCTCTACTTTCAGTGCTGGCAGGTCTTCAGGCAGAAAGTTCAGTGAAAAAAATAACACACAGCCAGAGTCACAAACGGAATGTCATTGTAGAAAAGCCACCTTTTATTGTTTCTTACAGGGAACAGAGACCACTGCAAGTGTTTGGAAATAGGGTTTGAAGTAATCTTCACACAGTCAAGTTACAAACAACTTGAGATTTTGGAGTGGGATGAAGGTCACATACGTTTTTATGTGCTTTTAAATTAAAATTTCATATTCCGTTTAGCAACTTTTTGAAGAAGTAATAGCATTAACATTTCCTGGAAACAAATACGTTTTACAGCAGAGCTTCAGGTGGGGCACTCTGGCGCTCCGCTGGGCACTGGGTAAGTTACGGCCGTACCAAGATGGTGCAGCAGTCAGGCGGGACTGCACCATCAGAACACCCCCTCTGCCTGGTTGTGCCATACAAATAGTTTAACTTGCTGTGGGTGTCATGATATGACAAAGGCTAAAAAACCTGCTTTATGAATATACTTTGCAAAATCCCTGAATTCTAAAAGAAGGAGCATGTAAAATTATTTTGGGAGTGAATACACAGAGGCAGAAAGAGGGCAGTGTAGTGTCCCCAGCTACAATCCACAATGTGTGTGCAGTGATAACGGGACAGAGTGTGAAGGAAGCTCAGTGCAGGAAAGCCAAGGACTTCCCAAAGGGCTTTTTTGCTTCCTTTGCTTGACCACACTGACTTTCTAACAATAAAGTCAGAAATGTTCTAGCAAATGTTCAGGAGTGAAGGCATATGGAGCGTTTGATTTTGTTTGTGTTTAAAATATGATTTCCACACAGATGGCATTGGTTTAGCTGTTGTGTGACTCTGTTTGGATCTTCTTTTGCTCAAAAAAAGAGATGAGAACCACAGCCCTTTGAAATACCCAGCTTCCAGGTTTGTCTTCTATAGTTTGCTTTACCACATTTGCAGAGGTACAGGCTTTTGTCCCTAAAATACCTTCATTTGTGAAATTACAGAGACTTTCAACAGTGGTTTCAGCAGAGTGGTGGAACATTAGGGGTAAGGCATAAAAGGAGGCCATGAAATTCCACGGAAGGTGGATTTAAATATTTAGATTTTTAGATTCCAGAGGGAAGTTGCTGTAGCAGGAATCTAGTCATGATACTAGAGCTGAAGAAGCCAACTATTTCTTTGAAAGGTTGGATGTCCAGGGACAAGGTCGACAAAAATGAATTCAGTGACATATGTGTCCTTTTAAATAAGTTGGTATTTAATATCCAGAGATATTTTTAGACATCCACTCCTCCATTTTTTCCTTTCAGCCTTGAGGAGGACAAATGAGAGGAGAGAAAAAAACAAAAAAAGAGAAACAAAATCTTAAAATACTAGAAATTCATAAAATTATGAATGTCACTTTTTTTTTTGTCTGTTAATCATTATGCCTACACTTTCACGTGACTTGGGGCCTGAATATTATTGCAAGGAACACTGGAGAGCTAGTTTCGTTTCCTCTTCTCTGTATGGAGCTTTCTTTTTGTCTGTATTCAGCTTTTCCTAATGGCTCTTCACCCATCTTTCTAAAAGGGAGTTAAAGTCAGTGTCTCACTTTTGCATTTCCCCAAGGGGGAAGAAAAAAGAAAAAAAATGAAGCTTCCAGGAATATTCAAATAATATGTTTTTCTCTTCACACCAGTGTGGAATCTTAGGTTAAAACAATGCTCTAATAAGATACCCCCTTACATCAACACACTTACATCAACAGCCTCTGAAGGATTTTTCAACAGAATCCATGAAGCTGCGCTTGAATTGTGTGTTAACCAATAAGCCAAAGAGTCATTTTCTTCCCAGGACCTTATGAAAAAATGACTCTGTAAAACCAAGCTAGGTTATCTTCTCAAGATTTAAGTTTTGAAGGGTGATCCACAGAAAACTGGGAGTTGTGGAAATGTTTTGCTTTTATTTCCTAAATCCTAGAATTCAGGTGACTTTGCCAGTTGTTGTTGTTGTTGTTGTTGTTGTTGTTGTTGTTTTCCCCTGCAAGATCTGGTTCTTTTAACAGTGTCCTCAGTATAAGGTGCATTATTTGAACATGAGAGTATTTACTGAATGCTTTATCCACCTAAACCTATTTTAACTAATTTGGAAGAGGATTAAGGAGACTCAGACTTCATATACAATCTCAGGTAAAGACAAGAGAGTTTTCCCATTTGTAGAGAGAGCAAACTTCTCCCTGCTGCTATAATAGGAGCTGTGGTGTTTAAAGGAAAAGTATCTATCAATTTGAAGGGTTGGAGTTGAGTTGGTTTATTTGTCTTTTTATTTCACTTCTTCTCTTATGCTAGAAAATCATATTTTACTAGAGATTGTGAACAAAATAACAGAATGCCCCCATTTCACAGATAAGGAAACCCCTGCTTCTAAAGGTTAGGTGCCTTGTCCATACTCATGCAGCCAGAAAGCATCAGAGCCAAGATACCACACAGACTTTTGTCGCTGCCAAGCCTGTGCTCTGGGTCACCATGCTCTGTTGCCTTCCCTGGCAAACGTATTTTATTATACTCAAGGTTGTAAGATATGTTTTAGTCCATTTGGGCTACTATGACAAAAATACCACAGACCGCGTGGCTTAAACAACAAGGATTTATTTCTAACGGTTCTGGAGACTGAGACGTCGTCCATGACCTAGGTGCCGGCACATTCAGTGTCTGGTAAGGGCCCATTTCTGGTGCACAGACAATGCTCCTTCTGCTGTGTTCTCACATGACAGAAGTGGTAGGGAGCTCGCCTGCATCTCTTTCCTAAGGCCACTAATCCCATTCCTTATCACCTCCCAAAGGTCCATCTCCAAATATCTTCACATTGGGGATAGGATTTGAACATACCAAGTTTTGAGAGGGAGGGGACAAAAACTTTCAGACACCTAACCCCGCTTTGGAGTGTTTTTCCATAATCATTCTGTGGCTGGCTGGTCTGATTTCATTTGTCCGTAAAGAGACAACCGTGGCCATGAGGGCGGGGCCTGTCTGTGGGTAGAGGAAATGCCAACCTGACCAGCAGGGTTTCATTTCCATACCAAAATACTGACCCTTGTTTTCACACTTATCCCTCTAGCATCTAGCATCATTTCATCATAATCTACAGTTGCCTTTGAGACTCAGTGCCTTAAAAAACTGTTGAAAAGGTACCACTTTACTATAATGTGTTCAGGAAGAGCACAAGCCAGAAACAAAGGCATTTCATCCCAGACCCCTCCCTCTCCTAGTCCCACTGTACATCAGTCACCAGGCCTTGTACACTCCACTTTTATCCATGCTGGGGGAATCATTCCATCTATCTCATTGCTTTAATTCACACCTTATCAACTCTCATCTGGACCACAGCGACTGCCTCTCTGTTGCTCTCATCTCCAGCTTTGCCCCATCCTGTCTCTTTTCCACCTGGTAGCCAGAGGCAGTTTTCTAAACAAGCATGTCATACTCTGTGTAATATTTTCAATGGTTCCCCATAACTTTCAGAACAAAAATGGCACTCGTCAGTTCAGGACACACAGCCTTTCCTGATCTAATACCCAACTTACCTTTTCAGGTCATCTCCAACTGTTCCTTAGAGCCCAGTCTCTGCTCCAGCACAAAACCACTCCATCTGCTAGCCCTGTGAGAACCAGTTCAGGCTCAACTACTCTGACCTCTGACCTAACTTCCAAGTCCATGTGAAATGCCCCAACACCAGGCTTCCATCTCATTCTGTGTAAATCATATAATAATGATTATCCTACATGAAAGCACGTACAGTTACATTCATCTTTCATCTGCAACATGGCAGATTTTTCACTGGGTGATGCACTTACTTAAAAAAAAATTATTTTAGCAAGCAAGAGATAGCATGAGCGTGAACAGGGGGAGATGCAGAAGGAGAGGAAGAAGGAGAGAAGCAGACTCCCCTCTGAGTGGGGAGTTCAGTGAGGGGCTCACAACCTGAGGTCACAACCTGAGTAAAATCAGGAGTCAGTGCTTAACCAATTGAGCCACCCAGGGGCCCCTGGGTTATTGATACACTTCTTGAATAATTTCAACAAACACAAATATCTATAAACATATGGTTTAATTGAAAAAACAATGTAGTATGTGTTGTGAATTTATGCCTGGTTCTCATTTTTCTAAGCCAGTCTATTATGAGAAATAATTCATGTCACGTCTAGTTTTCCTTTAGATATTCTGGCTCTTTTACCCCTTAGGGATTTGCCATATAAATTCCGATCTTTCATATTTGATATCCCAGCTGTGCCTTGCACAGTTGGTCTCTATGTGTCATATTAGTCAGGGATAGGTCTAAAGTGAAAGCTTTATGTTTTTCTAAGCTAGACTGTAAACTTCCTAAAGCAGAACCACTCTCAGTAGAAGTTATCTGTTATTCTGGAGATTGGACTGCTTCTAGGAAATACTTTATGTTCATAGATTAAGTTATACTGAGCAAAGTTTGCCTGAATTGCGAAACTACCTTATCTAATAACTAGTAGGATGTAGGATACTTGTCAAAGTACAGAAACTATAGAATGGCAACTGAGGTGATTAACTCAAAATGAATACATGATTGCATTCTTCCAGAAAGAGATATATCTGGGCTTAAGAACATAAGTCTTCCCACAGTCCAGGAAGGCTATCAATTCCATTATGAGTCTGGGAAACTGTTTATTTTTTAAAGTAAAATGAACAGCTGACAAAAAGCAAATAACCTTGTAAATAAGCAGGAATCATTTCTGGCATTTAGTGTCATGCAGTTTATAGACCTTTGATTGACACAAAATTCTCCTAAAAGTAACTTATTCATTAATTGAGTAAGTTCTAAGGGGAAGGAATGACTGTGCTAGCATAAGATATCCCAGCTGTGCCTTGCGCAGTTGGTCTCTATGTGTCATACTAGTCAGGGATAGGTCTAAAGTGAAAGCTTTATGTTTTTCTAAGCTAGACAGTAAACTCCCTAAAGCAGAACCACTCTCAGTAGAAGTTATCTGTTATTCTGGAGATTGGACTGCTTCTAGGAAATACTTTATGAAGGAAATATTTTTAGAAAAGTATTTCAAGTTAAGAGGTGAGAAAATAATGCCAATATATTTTTTACAATGTATTTTTTTAAGAAAAGGGAAAACAGGGGCGCCTGGGTGGCTCAGTTGGTTAAGCAACTGCCTTCAGCTCAGGTCATGATCCCAGAGACCTGGGATCGAGCCCCGCATCGGGCTCCCTGCTTGGCAGGAAGCCTGCTTCTCCCTCTCTCACTCCCCTGCTTATGAACCCTCTCTCGCTGTGTTTCTCTCTGTCACATAAATAAATAAATAAAGTCTTTAAAAAAAAAAAAAAAGAAAGAAAGAAAAGGGAAAACAAGTCTAAATGACTAAGTGTGCCCGTCAGTAGATATATAAGTGGTCCTGTTTAAGATTAATTTCCATCAATTAACAATAGTTGTCCCTTCCCCTCTCCATTTTTTGAGTTAGTGACTATACTCCTAGTTAAGTTTAAAGTTCCTTTAAAATGTGTTCTGTCAATAACTGCCTTGTAATTGTTTCTTGTTAGTGCTTAGAGTGGAATATGTCTTTCACCCCATTTTATGGTGGAACAAGCTAACAACCAAGAAAGTGAAATGACTTGCTATCGCTCAAAACAAAAAGACTTTCAGAACTCTTTAGCACTTAGTATAGCAGGCATATATTTGTTAAACTGAAAAGCGTTCTTATGTCCCATTTGCTGACGTTAGTAAATTACAGAGCTTTGAACTAGTTTTATTCTGAAATGTGACCATCTTGATTATAGGCACGCATGGGGGGCTCACATTAACCTTTGTCAGGCTTAAGCAATACTTAATTCTAATTGGCTTCATATTCAATTGGCCATTACTGAATTTATTGAGATTGACCAGTGTAATACATGTTTTTTAGGATTTCAACACAATTTGGGGAATTTTTTTGCAATGCAGATATTTTCCTTTTGCCCAAGGCAATAATAGACAGGGATGCACACACTGCTTTAAAGACGGCGTCTGCTGATTTACATATTTTAAAAGCATTAAGATCAAAGGTAATAAGAATTTAATCCATATGGCATGCAGAAGATAAATAAGAATATTAATACTGTATCAAATACTAATTAAAAGAAACACATGGATCTAATTTTAAGAATGTAACACAGGGATGAAGTACTCTTTGTAAAGTTGAGACCAGATTCTTTTGTAAAAAGGACAGTTATGGTGAGCTGGGTTTTCCCCCTCAGGGTGAACGGCTGGCTGGTTCGTATATATAGCTTTCATAGTAGAATCATGATAATAATTATGGGACAATTATTGTACTTTAACAGTTTCCACAGCGCCTTTACATCTTTCTTCCTCAAAGCAAAACTTGTAGTTCCTAGAACTCTACCCCATTTCAGTGAAATAAAAATATCCTCATAGAGGCAAATGACTTTGGACCTAGCATCAGTTTTGATCTCAATCTTAATCTTCTTCTCTCCCTCTCCTCCCAGCCCCCTCTCTTCTCTGGTGATGATTACTCAGAAGAGTACAGGGAAGTAACCACTTTCATTCACCTAGAGTAAAGGGTGTGTGCACTGGTATGTTTTTAGACCGTCTATACAAATGTTTGTATACTTTATGCTAGTCATCTCACTTCTAGGAAGCTAATTTTAGGAAATATTCAGAGATGTGGTCAAATATTTATGCCAAAGGATATTTGTGGCAATTGTAAGTGGAAATTTTTTATAAACCAAATGTCCAACAAAAGAGGAGTGTTTAAATTATAGTACCTCTTACATGAGAGGAGAGTAAGAGTACCTCTTACATTAGGGAGCTGTTAAAACCATGTTTACAAAAACTATTTACAGTTACCAGCAAGGGTTTATTTTTAAATGTTAAAAGAAAGAATAGAATATAAGATATATTATATGATTTTATATGTATTTCTATGCATCTACATATTTCTATTTATCTGTATCAGAACTCAGCAAATATTTTCTGTAAAGAACCAGATAGTAAATATTTTAGACTTTGTGGGTCATAGGGTCTCTTTCTCAGCTTTGTTGTTGTAGGGTAAAAGCCACATAGATAGTATATAGTCAAATGATCATGGCTGTGTTCTAATAAAACGTTATTTAGGGACACTGAAATTTTAATTTCACATAATTTTCATGTGCCACAAAATATTGTTACTCTTTTGAATTTTTTTAAGCTCTTAAAAATGTGAAAACCATTCTTAGCTCCTGAGCCATACAAAGACAGCAGGTTTGGTCCAAGGGTTGTTATAGTTTACCTTAGGGAAAGAAATACTTTAAAATAGTCAATTACCTCTGAGTAACAAAATCTTTATTTTCTACCTTAATATTATTACCTATGTGTTCTACATTTTCTTTTCTTTTCTTTTCTTTCCTTTCCTTTACTTTACTTTCCTTTCCTTTTCCTTTCCTTTCCTTTCCTTTCCCTTTCTTTCTTTCTTTTCTTTTCTTTTCTTTCTTTCTTTCTTTCTTTCTTTCTTTCTTTCTTTCTTTCCTTTCTTTCTTTCCTTTCTTTCTTTCCTTTCTTTCTTTCCTTTCTTTCTTTCCTTTCTTTCTTAGAAGGAGGAGGAGGAGATAGAGGGGCAGAGGAAGAGTGAGAAAGAGAATCTTAAGCAGGCTCCATGCCCAGCACAGAGCCTGACGTGGGGCTCAATCTCACACTCCTGAAATCAGGACCTGAGCCAAAATCAAGAGTCAGATGCTGAACTGACTGAGCCACTCAGGGGCCCAGATGTTCCTCTACACCTTCTGTAGTACATACATAATAATTTAATAATAGGAAGCAAAGAATACGGATTATTTTTTTTAAAACATTTGTTAGCATTTCATGAGCCTTCCTCTATGTGGCTTCACACTACCAGGACATAGACCCTCCACCACACACATACCCTTAATCTTCTCTTCAGCTCTTCTCCTAAAGAACTTGGTCTTCACCACTTCAGGATGTTTGGGGAGCTTTCCCTTCCCCAAAACTTTGTAGTAGCCTATTCACACTACATCAGTGATAGGAGCAAGCTCCAGGCTTGTTTTTGGCAGCATTTGCCCGTGTCCGCTCACTGACCAAGGTCCCTAGTTTATCAAGTTGACAGTTGGACAGAAGTTCTGTTCCTGTTTAAGTGATTATGCCTCACACCAACTTTTCCTAAGTAACTTGGGTGATATGTGTCAAAGTTGGTCCTGTGAGATGCATGCCACCAGCATTCCCCCAGCCAATGATGCCGTGGCTCATGTGGCTATGAAATTTCCTGGTCTTCCTCAATCTGCATGGCATATCGGCAGCCCAGAGAAAAGAGCCACCTTATTTTTAAAAGAAGAATTTGTCCAGGTTTAACAAATGGTAAGTGGCAGGGGCCAGGTTTGAATAGAAAACCCCTTTCTACTGTGCCATTGACTCCTGTACTCTAGAAGGATCTGTAGAGATCTATGAATATTCAGCCTTTTAATTTATAAAAGGAAGTGAAGATTCCAAAAACTTAACAGCTTGCTGTAGCTATAAGGCAATCAGTGTGAGAGACCCAGCTGGGGCCACGCTTCCAGACTCCTTGTACAGTGCTCTTTTGACTTCCTCTATAGGCACCATTAGATGTAGGCAGGATCAGTGGGGTTAGTTGATTGGTTGGTTGGTTGGTTTTAACTTTCCAACTACTTTTATTTTATATATACTCTTTCCTTTGTGGTTCCTTTTTTTAAAACACCCACAATCAATTCTGTAGGCTAATATGTGAAAACACCAGAAGCCTGGTGTCCTAATAATCTTTTATAAAAGCACCGCATATGTGGAACAAGGTAGCTAGAAGAAGAAACATTCATGTAGTCAGCTTGGTCAAAAGAAGAGTCAATGATGAAGGTTTGGTGAGGTGGTTAACTGTCAGCCCTCGTCGGTGAGAACATGTCCCTGACCAACCCCTCTCCACAGGAGCTTCTCTGCTGCCCTAGGCCCCTTCCAGGTCTTTAGACTTTCTTCTCCTCTTGACCTACTCTCTGACTACAGCCTTAATTAGAAAAAGGGCAGAAAACTAGAGCCAGAGTTCCTGGGTTCTGGTCCTAGTTCTACCTCTTTGCTTTACAATCCTAAGAATGTTTTATGGGAAAAGGCTCAGGTGAAACTGTCTTGTCTTTCATTTTCATTCACTAGCCAACATTTCCTGATCACCTAGAATTATATCAAGTTCACTTTGCTAGCCTGGGCTGGGGACAGAAGGAGAAGTCAGTCACAGCCCTGGCTCTCGGTGTCAACAAAGGGGCGGTAACTCCCTTTGTCCACTTCCTGGAGAGTTGGGTATCCAAATTAAATTATCTATATGAAATACTTTGAAAACTCAAACACTGTGTAAATATAAGAGGACATTTTTATTATGTGTCTTTGTTTCTCGCTAAAGAGTCAGAAACGTGTGGCTGAGGCTTCCAACGAAGGAGGGCACAGGGAGGCCCTGAAAGAGTTTCAAGATCTCAGGTTTCTAAAAATAACAACAGACTGTCCTCAGGTCTTTTCCTTCTATTGGCCTATCAATACGCTAACATAAAGAGCTGAAGGCAAAACTGATGGAAGCTAAGTCACTTCTAAGTTGTGATTAACTTAGACTTGTATATGTTCTAATGCCTCTGAATTCATATCCTCAGGATATTAGAAATACCAACCCAAAAATTAAAAAACAAACACGTTCCTATGCTTTTATGACCACAAGAACAAATTTAGAATTTTTTTTTTCCTATTCAGGTAGAGGTTTATGGTACTTTCAGGATGTGGAGGGGAACAGGTTATAAAGTATAATTCTAGCTAAAGTCAAACAAAGGCCAATGATTTAACCACTCTTTAATATTTTACCATATTCACCTTACATGGGTTATATATGAGGGGCTAATGCACGTATATAAAACTGCATCTTACAGAAGGCTGCATGGTCTTTTATGATCACACATATGTTTAATTACAAGATGACTTCATTATAAGGCTTTTGCTGGCAAGTAATCACACACCTAACTCAAACTAGCTAAAACAATAAAGAGGATTTATTGGCTCACTTAATTGAAATGTCCCGAGTACATGAAGTAGGACTTGGTCAGGACTTCAGGCTCGCTCTTTGCAATCCCCTTAATTCTGCCATCCTGCATAGGTTAGCTATATCCTCAGTTTGGTTCCTCTTAAGATGGCAAAAAGTCTAGCAACAGTGGTTACTTTGATGTAAACAAAACTCTGGCCATGTGGAGATAGAGCGTCCAGGGCCCAGAATTTGACCAGACTACCCTGAACCAATCCCCATGGCCAGAGGAGTGCTATAGACTAGTTGGCTGGTGCCTGGGTGGTATGCATCATTTATGGTAAGGAAGGGAACGGTGTTGCCCTTCCTATTAGGGCCCATCCCTGGATCTCGGGGGCAGGCTCAGTCTCTCCCAAATGATGACTGCTGTGCATTATGGAAGGGGTGGAGTGGACTTAGAGGACACAACAGTGTTCATTGTATCAGTCATGGTCCAGTCAGAAGACAGGAACCACACTAATTATTTTAACAGAATTTAACAACTCTTTAGTTGTTAACCAACATTAAAGAACTGAAAAAGCAAAAGAGGAGGAAAGGGCACTGCAGCATTCCAGAGATAAAAACAGTGGGAAGCAGCTGCCACTCTTAAAGCTTGAGGAGCGAAGAGACATTGTGACTGTTAGAACTTAGGCTTAGATATGGAGCCTCATGGAGCTGAAAACCCGACCTCTGAGTAGGGTCATGTCTGTCTGGGGCTGGTGTCTGAGGGAGTACAATGAGGCTGCTTCTGGTAGTGTGAGACATGGCAAAATGGAATTAACTGCAACTGTTGGAATCCACCCTCACCGCCAGGGTGGAAAATCTCTCACTGTGGTGAGGATGGCAGGAACCAAGAAAGGCAAGAAGGAAATGTGTATAGCTGCTGTTGTCCTTGTTACTGTAAATGAAATGCTCATAAAAAAAAATAGGGGATGCTTATCATTTCCTCATTTCTTACTCTGATCTCTCAGTCAAGATCTCACCTTGTTGAGATTCTTTACCTGGCAAGGTAACCCACACTTTATTCCTGAAGGGTCTAAGTCTTCAGGGGTTCTTCATATTTCTACTTAAGGTTGTGCCATTAACTTTTACTATCGGACCTGAAAGTACTGAGACGTACCCCAAAAATATCCTGGGTTCCAGATAGAGTCCCCTTTGCCCCTATGTGTAGCCTCAGTTCCCTCACAGAGTACTCTCTTTCTTTGCCTGATGGTTCAATGGCATAAGGAGTCCAGAATGCCAAGTGGCAGCCTCATCTTCTAATTCAGTGGGACCATTGTTGCATCCCCTGGTTGAAGCATGCCTTTCTTGGATACCTAGACCTTCAAACCAGAAAACTCAAAGTTGCGGGGACAAGAAGCAAAAATTCTATATAAAACTATTTTAATTGTTTAGAAGGTAATAAAAAATCCAGATTGCTCCCTTGAAGATATATTTTTATCTCAAACTTTAATCTCCTAGAGGGCAAAGTCTGTGACTGGTTCATGTATTATGTCCAGGGGAGCCCCTTAAAATACCTGTATCCTGAGAGGCAGTCAGTAAATGCTGCTTGAATGTGTAGGTTGATCAATAGCTAGATATGACCTAACTGGTTAGTATCAGAACACCAAAAATCTTTTCATTTTCATTTTAATATTGTAGCTCACACACGAAAACTGGGTGTCTTCAGTCTCTGGATTCATGAATAAATTCTAGTAATCTGACTCAGCAACCCCATTTATCGGTGTTGGGTTGAAGATTCCAAGTATGAAAGTTCCTCAGAGGAGATAGTAGGTCTCTATTCCCCTCAGAGTGTCATGGCTTTTGGGTAGTGTTTAATATTACTGTGCACTTTAAAATAGAATATCTTACATTTTAGAAGATTCATTTTCTTGCACGTGACTTTAAACAGGGAAACATTTTATTAGCTCCTCTTCCCAAGCTTCCTGAGGAGCTCCTGAAATGTGAACCAAAGCAGTCTTCCACTGCCTGGAGCTCCTCCACAACATCAAACGCTTAATGAAAATGTTTTCCTTAAACCTCAAGCATTTCCAAACATTAAATGTGAAGAGGAAAGACTTTGCTCTAACTGCAAATTGTTCTGCAACTGCAGGGTATGTGACTGTGTGTGTGTGCAAACGTGTGCACATATGCACATATGTTTGTTCCTATTTAATACTTCTGACATAAATTTAATATTATGCCCAAACACTTACTCTAAACACAGCCATATAAACAATACCTGTTCGAGGTATTATCAAGGGTTCATTAGGAAGAAGCAGGCGGAGTATACAGCCTCCCCAGAAGACAGCCAAGCTGTCAGCCTGAGAAAAAGTAGATTCTCACACACACAAGGTCTTGATGCCTCCTTAGGACTGTAATGCCCTGGAGACCTAAAATGGGTTGTTTGGGGGAGGACACATGGTGGACACAAGGGATGACCAAGCAGATTAATTTTAATTAGATTGAGTTTACTAAAGCACAGTTTTAAGGACTGGCCTGGACTTTTAAACAGAACAGCTGTTCTGCATTTGAAATTTCACCCTCTCCTGAGCAGCTGTGAAGTAGTGTGTTTTAAATAAGTAATATCAAAAGTAGTTCCCTGTGAGAAGATATTGGAAACTTAGTGAACATTTTCTATTAACGGATTTCAAAAGCATCCAAAGGTAAATACAGTTAACACTGTTAATTACTGGTAAAATTTGCATTTTACATAATTTATACTTTATTAAAAATGTATTAAATATCCTAAGCTGTTAATATATTCACTGTATTATCCACAATTTGCCTCATTTCTCTGAATTAACTGAAAATATTCATGGCATTCACTTGTAAATTCTTGCTGCAAAGAGTAGATATTATGGTCTCGGTAAACAGAACCCCTCCGCACCCGAGGAATTGCACTGTCTGTTGGTGGTAGCATTACTGAAGGAGGCCCAGACAGCTTACTGAAGGCTTGGATCTGTAGTAGTAGGCTCCAAAGAGCTTAACGCTTTCTTAGAAAAATGACATTACAGAAACTTTTTGTAGTAAAGGAACAGGTTATTGTTTTTAAGAAATCCATATTCTAATTAGTCCATAAATCCTGGGCAAACTAAAAGTTTATGGTTTGAATGTAATCACTCAGCATGTTTGTAGTGCTAGGTACTATAGAATAACTATTCGTATAAAGTCAATAAAACACACTTCTTGGTTGTGTAGTAAGAAGGGGAATTATGACCAGCAAAGAACTGAAGAATCAGCATCACCAGATTTAAAAATTTGTAATTTATAAACAATACACTTTTTGGACAAGGCCTTTTCAAGTTATTTGAGCACAGTGGGGGCACTGCTAGCTACAACCCCAATAGTTAGTGCTTTGGGTGTGTGTGTGTATACATATACATATATATAAAATAAAACATTTCAAACACCCAGAACAGAAGGAAAGTAGTACAAAAACAACCCCATAATAGGTCTTAATATCTTGCCCTATTTGAATTCAAGTTTTGGGGTTTTTCTTTAAGTTTAAATACTGGGGTGCCTGGGTGGTTTAGTTGCTTAGGTGTCCAATTCTTAATTGGCTCAGGTCATAATCTCAGGGTTGTAGATTGAACCCCATGTTGGGCTCCACACTGGGCATGGAGCCTGCTTAAGATTCTCTCTCTCTTGCTCTCCCTTTGCCCCTCCTCCCCTCTTAAAAGTTTTTTAAATAAAAATAAAAAAGTAAAAGTTCAGATACTACTGAAATCCTCCAATACCCTATTCCAATCCTCTTTTTCCTTTCTTATCTGTATGGTAATCACTATCCTGAATTTTTGTTTCCTAGCATGTTTTTAACTTTTTGGTAAATGTGGTTCAGGACACACTATCTCAAAATTGACATATTAAATATGTGAAGCTGAAGGGATTTGGGAAATGGCATGTGCAGGAAGGACTTTCTGTCCTTTCTCTGAAGCAGGTCATAAAACCCTCATGTGAGAGGTGCCCTCCCTTTACCAGGAGGAAAGAAGCATCCTTATCTCCAAAGGGAAGGGACACCGACAGGGTTCTGACCCAATATGCCCTTGCTAAGTTTTCCCAGTTCGCCACACTTGGCTCACCTTTGTCCTACCACATCTTTCCACAACTTTTCACTCTTCAGAAAACCTAACATAAAAAGAATCAGGCTTAACCATTTCTTCAGGTCTTCATTTTTGTATGAAGGCTCCTATGTCTCATAAAATTATAGTAAATAAATTTGGTTGCTTTTCCCCTGCAAATCTGTCTTTGTCAGTTTCATTTTCAGACCCAGCCAGGGACGCGAAGAGGGTTGAGGAAAATTTTTCCTCCCCTACAGTAGGCAGAAGCCAATATATCCTGAAACTAAAGAATCTGAGGGGCATTCACTCCCATTGCTTCCTCCCAAGGCAATGGCCCAGAAGTTGTCAGGGCCATTGTCACAGAAGCAGCCCCTGCAGGAGGCTGGAAGTCTGGAGCAACACTCATCCCTGGAGTTCATGTCTCTGCGGCTGCCAGGACTATCTCCACAGCCTCACCCCTCCCAGCAGCCAGGGATGCTGTGCCCCTGGCTCTGATCTCATCATATTCAACCCTGAGGGAAGAATCTGCTGCTGGCTGAGGGGGTGTGGTCCAGGCTGCTCTGGAACCCCTGCCTAGAGAGGTCAATTGGCCTCTCTGCTATGCCAGAAGGACAGAAGTGACAGAGTTGTGATGTTTAAAGAATCTTTTCTAAGCTATTTTTTTTCTTAAATTTGTTTTTTATTTGACTAGCCATGCTAGAGAAAAGATAGAATTATCTTTTTACATTTTTTAAAAAATATATTAAAAAATTGGAGCCAAAGAGAATGGTAGTATAAAGGACATTCAGTAATTAATAATGTTACATTGTTTTTCTGGATTTTGCTTGTGGTATTTGTCAGCTTTTAAAAATTTATAGTTGTTATTTTTTTCTTATTCAAAATTAATATTCAATTTTGTATCTAGTTAACATTTATAAGTTTACATTATTTTTTCTAAAGACCCCCACACACAGTTACTTAAGCTTCAGGTCCTACCAAAGCTTATGTGTATGAAAATGAAAACATAAATAGTATATATATGTTTTTAAATTTTATGTAAATATAGAATATATTTATCACTCTGCAAGTTTACTTTTCCCTTTAAATGTTTCCATTTTTTATCCATAATACATGTAACACTGTTTCATTAATTTTGTGAATGCAACATCATATCTGTTCCCCTTTTCATTTGACATTTAGGCTGTTCATGAATTTCACTTTTTTTTTTTAAACAGATTTTATTTATTTATTTGACAGAGAGAGAGAGATCACATATAGAGAGGCAGGCAGAGAAAGAGGGGGAAGCAGGCTCCCCAGTGAGCAGAGAGCCCAATGTGGGACTCGATCCCAGGACCCTGAGATCATGACCTGAGCTGAAGGCAGAGGCTTAACCCTCTGAGCCACCCAGGTGCCCCATGAGTTTCACTTTTACAAATGAGGCTATGACACATGTGCACATCTCCTAATGTACAAGGATAAGACGTTTTCTGGGTTTCTCTTTCTCTAGAAACAAATCACTGGGTCACACAAAATATGCATCTTCTATTGTTCAGAATATTGCCAAAATTGCTCTTTAAAGGAAATACAAATTTGTACTCACACCAGAAGACAATGAGCCTTCCTTTTCTCCATAACCTCACCAATCCTTAAGATTTTCAGATTAAAAAAAAATTTTTTTTCCAGTCAGAAACACACAGTGTATCACTTTCTTTGCTCATTTCAGACTAATAATGATACGTACTTTCTCTTATGTTAATGGGTATTAGAATTTCTTTTTATGAATTGCCTTAAAAAGCTGTCCTTTGTCCATTTTTCTGTTGGGTTGTCCTTCTTTCATTGATTTATCACAATTATTTTATATTGTGGATATTAATTTTTATGAGTTAGATGCAGTGCAGTTATATTCTCTTTGTCTGTGTCCTGTCTTCTGTACTTATATATAGTAACTTTTATTGAACAGATGAATTTAATTTTAACATAGTTTTATCGGTTTCTTTTCTTTATAGCTCATGCTTTTGTGCGTGTGTGTGTGTGTGTGTGTGTGTGTGTGTCTTAAGAAGTCTCTCCTCAAGCTCATAAAGCTATCAAACATTTTTTTTATTTTAATATTCTGTTTTTCACGTGTCAGGTACTCTCTCTACCTCAGATTTATCTTTACATATAACATGAGAGAGGGATCTAGTTTTCTTTATATATGGATAACCAGTTAGTCTGGCTGCATTTGTTGAATAGTACATCCCTTCCTCAGTGATTTGTAAAGTAGATCATATTCCTTTCCTGTTGCTCTCCTTACAAATTACTGCCAGTTGAGTAGCTTAAAACAACTTTAATTTATTATCTTATAGTTCTTGAGGTCAGAGGTCCAAAATGGATCCTCAAGGTTTTGGCTAGGCTGCATTCCTGGCAGAGGTCCTAGGGAATATTTGTTTCCTGTTTTTTTATTTGTTTGTTTGTTTGTTTAAGCTTTCTGGATCGTTTCTGCATTCCTTGGCTCATGGCCCCATTCCTCCAAGTTCAAAACTAGCAGTAGCCAGACAAAGTCCTTCCCACAGTGCCATCTCTCTGACACTGACTCTTCTTCTGCCTCCCATTTCTACTTTTCAGGAGTCTTGTGATTACATTGGATCCACCCAGATAAACTGGAAGAATCTCTCTCTTCTAAAGTCAAGTCAGCTGATTAGCAAACTTCATCCCATCTACAACCTTAAATCCCCATTAGAATGTAACTGAACATATTCACAGATTTTGAGGAGTAGAAATGTGGACATTGTTGGGGTGGGAGTGGGGAGGCAGGGAGGAGGGTGGGCAATGTTATTGCTACCCCATAGATCAAGGTTCCAAGTCTGTTTCTGGGCTTTCTGTTGTCCCACTAATTTGTGTATCTCTGTGCCAATGCCACATTGT
Organism: Spilogale gracilis; assembly: GCA_004023965.1. Taxonomy (NCBI): domain Eukaryota; kingdom Metazoa; phylum Chordata; class Mammalia; order Carnivora; family Mephitidae; genus Spilogale; species Spilogale gracilis. The sequence goes on along the minus strand of PITA01000828.1, from coordinate 69,730 downwards.
CTTAATGACAACAGCTTATTAATAAATTTTGGTAGCTCGGAGACATGCTCCGCTGACCTCCGCACACCTGGTGGTGGTCTTCAAATTTTTCTTGAATATTCTTGCTTTTCTAATCTTCTATATGAATTTAAGTCTCACTCATCAAGTTGCATAGGAATGAGGCTGGGATTTTGCCCTAAATATGTAGCTTCAGTTGGAAAGAAATTCTGTCCTTAGTTTATTCAGTTCGTCTTTTATATTATTCAATAATATTTGTAAAACATTTTTCTATAAATTCTTTCATATCTTTTCTTCAAATTTATTTATGAATTTTTGTTAAAATTATTTATCTACTGCTACCTAATTACCCCAAAACGTAGTGGCTTACAACACATTTATTATCTCACAGTTTCTGAGCACCTGGAAATCAGAGGCAGCTTAGCTATGTGATTCTGGTTCAGGCCCTTTCATGAGATTTAAAATGTCAGTGAGGACAGTAGTCATTTGAAGGAATGACTGTAGCTGGAGGATCTGCTTCCAAAATGGCTTGGAAGGGAGCCTCAGTTTCTTACTGGTTCTTGGCAAAAGGCTTCAGTTCGCCACATGAGTCTCTCTTTAAGGCTGCCTTTTTCGTGTCTTCAGGACAGGGTGACCGGCTTCCAGTAGTAAGGGATCCAAGAGAGAAGGATTGAAACTACAATATCTTATGTGACCCAGACTTGGAGGTCACAGCCCATTATTTCTGTGGTATCCTATCAGGAATTCCAGGAAGGTGAAGGCAGGGGTCCTGCAGGCCCTTTACAGGCAAGCTACCACATTTATATTTTCTGTTGCTATTATAAATGGGATTTTTTTGTATTATGTTTTTTAATTGGCTCTAGCTGGGATATGGAAACTATTGATTTTTGTATGTTGATTTTAAACATTGGCTTGCTAAATTCTTACTAGTTTCCGTGGTTTATAGATTATCTCAGTTTTCCTTTATGTCCATCATAGTGTCACAAATAAGAAAATTTTATCTCTTCATTTCCGATTATACCCTTCCTTTTCCTCGCCTTATCACATTGTGTAGAAATGTCAGTACAACATTAGATATAAGCAGAGTTAATGAGCATGACTGCCTAGCTCCTGACTTTAGAATGCCTCTAAGTGTGATTTTTGCGGTAAATTTTTAATACATTTTAGGAAGTTAAGTACATTATTTTCTATTCCTAGTTTGATAATACTTGAATGTTATAGTTCACTGAAAGCTATTTCTGCATCTATTTAGGTGAACCACAGAACTAAAGTTCTACGTTAGAGCCTATAGCTTTGTCTACCTTATTTAAAGATTTAGTTATTTAGTTATTTAGTTATTTATTTATTTGCGAGAGCAAGCCAGGGAAGGGGCAGAGGGAGAAACAGACTCCCCACTGAGTAGGGAGCCTGATGTGGGGCTCCATCCCAGGACTCTGGGATCATGCTTGACCCAAAGGCGGATGCTTGACCGACTAAGCCACCCAGGAACCCCTAGTTTTGTCTACTTTAACTTTCTAATTAGTGTGACGATTGGTATTGTATATAAATAGACTTTCTAAATATCTAAATCTGTGAAATCTCAGAATTCTACTTGATCATAGTGTATTTTACATAGACTATTACATTTTACTTGCTAATGCTTTCTAGCATGAGCTATAGTTGTGTAGTTTCTCCTCGGAGCTTAGCACAGTTCTAAATCAACAACTTAAGTAAATGTTTTACAGAGGTTTTTAAGCAGAGCCCTGCTTGGCAGAACTGCTGAGGGCTCTCTCACTGTGGTGCTTTTGGCCAACCAGAGCATGTATACTCATCTCATTATTAGTCATTATACTTCAGACAACTTGCCTATGTGGGGAAAAGCAAAGTCAGACTTGAACCCTTGTCCTTGGGGGAAAAATATGTAAGCTTGAGCTCTTGTAGAAGAACAAGATTTAGTCCTCAGAGATGGAGTTCTTTTTTAGGCATGCTCATAAACAGTAGCTAAATATCTACAACAGTTGCACTGACCCATAGGATATGGTTCAGTATTAGAAGAACCAGAAATTGGCAAGTCTTGGTTTGGAGATTTTTTCCCTTAGTTGTTGCTGTTAGGATTTAATTTTTGGTACTTAAAGAAGTATACACACACATACACTCTGGCACTTACCTAATTTTTTTCCTCTTTCCTATCATAGGACCCCTTGTAGGCAGGGATCATTCTATTTATGTAAATAATTCAGTAAATAGGAAGCAACTATTAATGGGCTAGGCATGAAGTATTAGGCTAATAGGACATAGTTATAAAGAAGACAGAGGTAGTCCCTGCCCTCATGAAATTTACAGAACAGAAGAAATGCATTTAAAAATTATAAACATGTGGGGCACCTGGGTGGCTCAGTTGGTTAAGAGACTGCCTTTGGCTCAGGTCATGATCCCGGAGACCTGGGATCGAGTCCCACATCGGGCTTCCTGCTCAGCGGGAAGCCTGCTTCTCCCTCTCTCACTCCCCCTGCTTGTGTTCCCTCTCTGGCTGTGTTTCTGTCTGTCAAATAAATAAAATCTTAAAAAAAAATTATAAACATGAAAGGAGAAGTCCAGGAAGCAATGGGAGCATATAGCAAAGGAACATAGCCTAATCCATGGAATCAGAGAAGACTATCCTAGGAAAGCTAAAACTAAGCTTAGACATAAAGGGAGGAATAGAAGTTAGTCTCTTACAATATAGCAGGAAATGTGTTTCAGGCAGAGGGAATGATGCGAAAGCACAGAGAGGAAATAAAAGAGAGAAAGAGAAAGAATATACAAGGAACTGGAAGGACTGGAAAAAAGTCTAGTCCACCTGGCACATAATGTACCATCATTAGCTTGAGGGATAGACGAGGGACAGGTCTTGAAATCAGGCTAAGTAAGGACTTGGGATCTTATACTAAAGGCATTTTCTGTGACCCCTTAACAGGGCTCCTTGCTTGCTGGTAAGTATTAATTCATGTTTGTTAAAGGATTAAATATGAAGGTCAGTTAGATTTCCTTCTCTCTATGCATCTCCTTTGTAAATGGAAAATTCCAAACATTGCTTCTCAAATAGCTATAGCAATTGGGGCTCCAGAATCCCCGCATGGGCAGATGGTAGAGACTGAATGGTGGTTAGAGAGCTGCTAAAGACTAGCCTTAAAGCTGTGTTAAGTTATAGTCCAACTGCTTCTATGGAGATTGTGTGTTTACTAAGGTGGTTGTGGAAGGGATACTGGGGCTAATTATGGGGGGGGCGGTGATTGGCTGCAGCCTTCTCTGCAGATGTGGATCTTGTTTTTACTCAACCATCACAATTTTAGTGAAGCAACTTGACCTCTATCTGATTCATTACAAAAGTTAATACTTTATATATAATAATAACATTGTACTTTTGATGGTGGTGGTATATGTTAATGAACTATCTTTTCAGGCAAGAATCTTTTTTGGCAGTTTTAACAAAGCTATAAAAATACATATATGCAGTGGAAAGGAGCCAAAAAATGTGTGTCCTTATAACAAGTAAAAACACCCCAGAAAGTCAAGGATCATATTGCTCTAATCTAAGAGATACCCCAGGGTTAGGCAGGCAGTCATTGTAAAGCAGACTATTGATTTATAAGTTCCCTTTTATCCACTTTTCAGGAAGGAAAGAAAAATCTTTGCAGGGGCAAAGGGTGTTTCACTCAACATAACTTTGTGAAGTTCTAGGACTATAATCAGATTCATGATTGTAATGCCTGGAGACACACTAACAGTAGGTCTGGAGGATTCCCAGTAAGCAAAGGGACAGGAAGGGAGCTTCTGGGGTTTGATGTCAGTCAGAGAGACAGCATGGGGAAAGCTGAGGGTGAGGATGTGAAGTTTAGCGTATTATTAACTGCTGCTTCCTTTCTTAGAACAGGAGGACAGAACAGTGTAGGCTTTGAGGCAAATGCGTGTGGGATGGAGTCAAGCCTTGGGAGGACACTGTTTTTGAAGGACAACAACCTCACCGCCCTTCTCTCCAGTCCTCTCCCCACCGCTAGGGTCCCTGTGCTCAGCCACACATCCCTCATTCAGCCTGCTCTGAACCAGGCGGGGTGGGAGCCCAGCCAGGGTGCCCCAACAACCTACAGGCACTCAGGGAAGACTCTCCAGTTTCTCTTTGTCTTTCACCTTTCCTCACAATTCCCCTTCTCTCATTTTGCCCCTGTTTCCTTCTCTTTCTTCCTCCTCATCTTTTTCTATAAAAAATAGAAATCCAGCAGGAGTTGTGACCTTTAGGTCCCTCAGAAAAGTACCCTGCAATAGGCCTTCAATATATAAACCTTTTGTCAAGAAAAACAGTTGTCATCATTCTCTCTTGGGGCCCAAGGGAGAGACACAGTAGGACTTTGTCTTTCACTCTTTCATGGAATCCCTTCCTGAGCTTGCCTTCTGGAGGTCCACAGACCCTTTTCAGCTGCAGCTTGCTTTGGAGGGTGTAAAAGTCAGCACTGGGTGAGGACACATGACCCCTCTCCACAGCTGCGGAACTACCCCTCGCCAGAGGATTGGAAGCCCACCATTGCTTGGGGCCCTCCCCCTGGACTGTTGCCCCACTGCAGAGCCTGAACAGAATGCAGATGGACATACCTGTGTGGGTAACTAGCACTTGTGTCCCCTACCAGACTGACGGATTCTTGAGAGTGGGGATGGTCTCATTCTGCCTCTCGTCCTTGCCAAGTCCAGAGAAGAGAGGTCTCCACCTCACCTATGGTCATGTGGCAGGGACCCCCAGTTATCCATCTGCTCCTTTCTTGCAGACTCTTCTCCCATGGGCCCCTGGGAACATCCCATCACTTCTGAGTTTGCCTTCACCCTTCCACCGGCCACACACACTCAGGGTCTCTGTGAGAAATGGCAATGACAGGTCAAGGCTGGAACGTCACTTTTCTGAATTTTTACTTTATTGAGAATCACTGGTCTCTAGTCACAGGTCTTTGCTTGAGGAATCCATTTTTGAAGACTTCCCTTGCTCTGTAGAAAAGTCAAGACGGGTACTAGGCTTATCTACACATAGTAAATGACAACAACAGTGACTGCTATTTCATGAGGATTTTACTGTGTGCCCGGACCTGGGTTAAATGTTTTTCCACATAATATCTTAGATAAGAAAATGTCTTTATAAGACCCGAAGTCCCCCAGCTGGCAAACAGTACCCTAACCTTACACTCAGGTCTCATGGTGAGGAGGGAAAAAATTTCTCTCCAAAGATGTTATTTTTTTCTAGAGACCAATAGCCTTTGAAAAAATAAACCTCAAGGGCGCCTGGGTGGCTCAGTTGGTTAAGTGACTGCCTTTGGCTCAGGTCATGATCCCGGAAACCCGGGATCGAGCCCCACATCAGGCTCCCTGCTCGGCGGGAAGCCTGCTTCTCCCTCTCTCACTCCCCCTGCTTGTGTTCCCTCTCTGGCTGTGTTTCTCTCTGTCAATAAATAAATAAATCTTTAAAAATAAATAAATAAATAAACCTCAAAAAGCAAGCTGACTTCTGAGGCACCTGTTTTGTTTTCAGCCTAGTCTAGCAAAAAGCCATTTTCATCCTCTCTTGGGCCTGTCTTCCTTCCTTGTCTTCCACCTGCATAGTCATAGCATTGTGTCATAGTCACACAACGGCGTGCAACTGGACCGGTACCTAAAAAGCGGCAGAAGCCAGATTTAGGGTGTCTTGTACCTGCCACCAGGCAGCTGGCCAACGAATCGGGGGGGGGGGGTTGTTCGTTTGTTTTTTAAGGTTTCATTTATTTATTTGACAGAGAGAAACACAGCTAGAAAGGGAACATAAGCAGAGGGACTGAGAGAGGGAGAATCAGGCTTTCCGCCAGGCAGGAAGCCCCATGTGGGGCTCGATCCTGGGTCTCCAGGATCATGAACTGAGCTGAAGGCAGAAGCTTAACCAACTGAGCCACCCAGGTGCCCCACGAATCTGGGTTTTTTAATTTGATATTGAACTTCTCATCTGGATGTGTTCTCCCAGTGGAGTTCCATTTTTATGGTATATCTCCCTCTAACAAACTTGAAAAATATTATAAAATTAAGTGGAGGAGATGTGGACATCTCTACCAGAGCTAGAGATGAGCTATTTTTTCTGGTTTATTTTTTCTTGGACTTGGTACACCCGTCAACCATTTTCATGAAGTATTTATTTACCAATTAGTCAGCACTATGAACTGGTTGATTTAATGATCTCTCCTATGATTTATGCATAACTTTTATTAATTGAGCCTGTGGAGATGAAGGGTGGATATAAATTAATGTAGAAAATGTATCGCTTGTCATTCCCTTAAGCAAATACAGTTTTCTTCAGCTATCTTTGCTATCTTTTTCCCTTTAAGTTTTTTGAATTTTAGGTAAAGGGGTACATAAGTACCAGGGAATACTCAGGGATTGGATGTTGGTTTGGACCTTTCACACTTGTTAACATGGTTAATAAGACCTTTTATTGACCTGTAACTTGATTCATATATATATATATATTTTTTTTTTTGTTAAGATTTTATTTATTCGACAGAGAGAAACATAGCTAGAGAGGGAACACAAGCAGGGGGAGTGAGAAAGGGAGAAGCAGGCTTCCCACCGAGCAGGGAGCCCGATGTGGGACTCGACCCCGGGTCTCCGGGATCATGACCTGAGCCAAAGGCAGTCATTCAACCAACTGAGCCACCCAGGTGCCCCTTGATTCTTAATAGTTACAGGATTTCGAAGGAAAAAGGCAATAATCTGAAGTTAAAAGGCAACTTAGAATTTCCAGCATTGCCATCAGCCAAACAGGCTGCTGATGAGTTATTTTTAGGCTGTCTGCCTTTGATTCTGACCCTTACAAGGAAAACTGAAGTCGGTTTTCAGTAGACATTAGGTAGTTACCCTGGAAATCTAAGATGCTTTTAACAAGTCAGCCTAACTGAGAACGTTTCCACCCTACTCAACTCCTGAGCCTCAGATTCATGCTCCTGACTGTTTCTCCTCTAATACAGTACTTCTTAACCTTAACTGCACATGGGAATCACCAGGGAAACTTGAAAAAAACATCCACCTGCCTGGGACCCACCTCCTGAGATTCTGATATAATTGTTCTGGGTGTGGCTGGCCCCTGGGATTATTTCAGATTTCTCGAGATGACTCTATTATGCAGCCAAGGCTGAAAATTATAGCTCTAGGGACGTGCACAGAGAGGAAGCCTGACAAATAAGTCTTACATATAAATTCCAGAATGTCCTCAGGTTGCAAATGTTTCTGCGAGCCTGAATAATACATCCCAGGTGAACAGCCAAGAGGGGTTTCAGGAAACACTCGAGCATGTCTTTCTTTTATGGAGGAGCAAAAAGTATTTGTTCTTATACCTAGCTCACCTCTGGAGAGCTCAGGACAGGAAGGAGCAGCCCATATGAACAGTCTGCTCATCTCCACCACCTGCCAGTGTTTGAGTCTTGACCTTGACAGAGCCACCCTTACTTTTGCACACCCCTCCATGCTGTTCCAGGAGTGAACGCTGAGTTACACTGGGCACAGGCAGCCTCGCAATTTCACCCCCTTCTGACATTTGTGAGATGTCCAGCCAGCATCAGGGGTACCATTTGTAGGCAACGGAACAGACCCAAGGGATCCAAAATTTACTAAGCAGTGGAATGAAAACTAGAAAGTAAAAGCAAGTCTTCTTCTAATACAGCTCTGTTATAACCCACTTATAGATCTCTGCATATCTTTGGTTTTTGACTTTGTGGTATGCAGCCATTTGTTTTGTTCCCTTTACCTTGTGACGTAAGATTCTTGGGCCCAGTCAATTTTCAGTTCCTCTGCACTAGACCCAACAGAAATACCAGGCTGAGAGCAATACTTTTCGTAGCAGACTGGGCCTTACCAAAGTGATTTATATGTTTTTACTTGGAGACTATATTTTAATGCCGAGATTTTTGTGATTATCTCTTTGTGTGCACCCGCTCACCACATGGGCTCTTAATTTAGAAAATATTCAGCAATTACATGTGGAATTGATACTTTACATAAAAGCAAAAATGGTGCCTGTTATATATGTTACTGAAAATTTTGATGTCTTTTATTTTTCTGGCAATAGAGATATGTGACCCAAAGAAATTGCTCATTATTTTCCATTTTCTGTGAGATGGAAAGTTCTTAATTTAACAGCAGAGCTGCCCCTGAATAAAGGTCACATGGTGGAAATTTTGGTTTCAGTCGCCCTGAAGACTTTGCCAGGCACCAGAGATACTGCTCTGGTTCTCATAAAATTTAATTATTGATGACCTTGACTCAAATCCAAATTTGATTTAAACTAAATCTAAGATTTTTGAAATTAATTTTGATGTCAAAATCAGATACTTCTGAGGGCACTGGGCTGGCTTAGTGAATAGAGTATGCGACTCTTGATCTCAGGGTTGTGAGTTTGAGCCCTACATTGGGTATAGAGATTACTTAAAAATAAAATCTTTAAAAAATAAAATAAATAAATAATGAAATCTTGAAAAAAAGAGAGAGAGAGATACTTCAGCTTCATGAAACATAATTCTTCCAGGAACTGCTACTTTGGTGCTTGATTATCCAAATATTTAACGGTTTATGTAAGCAACACTTAAGTAAAAGCTTTGAAACTCAATTTGGATTTTTTAAAAAATGAATCAGTATATTGGTTTCCTGTCTTGCCTAGTCTGCCCTGTGCCAAAGTAGCTGAATGTCAGCATGTTAGCTGTAGGGGCACTTCGTGATGTAGAAAAATAACGCCAACCAACAGTAAAAGAAAGCATTTAGATAGCATTTCACAACTACCTTTGCAAAACAACAGTGTGTGACATGGATCTTTAAAGTGGTTTTGTTGAATTCACACTTACACAGGTAATGGAAAGAAACAACCGCTCCCAAATACAGAACCATAAAGGATTTATGTTTTTATTAGCTTTGTCAAAATATGACTCAAATTTGTCACTTTCTGTAGTTAATATTCCTATCCCATCCACTGTCCAAATTATGGTGAACTCAGAGGCAAAAGGTGTATATACCCGTATCTCTGTGTGTATATGTATAGTACATTATTTCCTTATTTCCTTTACATATATTTATATGCTTGTGTGTGTGTATATCTATCTATCTATCTATCTATCTATCTATCTATCTATCTATATACCTATCTCTCTCTCTCTCTCTCTCTCTATATATATATATATATGAAATAGGAGGTTATTATCCAGAACAAAAATCTTAATAGAATTACTTTCTTGAAAACAACCAAAAGACACAGGAGAGGGAATGTTTCCTATGAATAAAAGGACAATGATTCAAAAATTGAGGGTTTTTTTCCTCAAAAGTTCTATCTTAACTTTTCTCTTTTGAGTATAAGAGTTACTCAAGCTGTTTGGAAACAACTGGAAATACTCTTCTGTATTTTGTTTTATATCAAATGAAATTTCTCATGATGCCCACACCTCCACATTAACATATTTCATTTTTAAGAAGCTACCTGTATTGAGAGAGCCAGGCACAAAGTGCATCACAACCAACCAAACACTCTTCTCTCCTCATACCAGCTAAGGCTACTTTCTTTAAACTTTCTTCCAAACATTTCCATTTTATTACCAAAGGTAATGTACTCTATTTTTTTCTTTTTCTTTTTTTCTTTTTTTCTTTTTTTTTTTCCTCTGAACTCTCTGAATCAGCAAAATCCAGTTATCTAAAAGATCTTTTTTTTCTTTATCTGCACATTTTCCTCCATGAAGGACAGGACATGGGGCTAAGAAAATCAAGCCTATAGGGTGGAAGTAAAAATGACGGAATTAAAAAAAAAAAAAAAAAGTCTGCTGCTCTCTTTTAAACCTTGGCAGGGAGGGTGGAGGGGGTGTTACACTTCTGATATCAAATTTGGAATTTTCTGGAATGTGGGCTGTAGTATTCAAAACGGCTTCTCTCCTTTAGGACCAGGATGCTGCTGGTGAAAAACCCTTGGCCAGACTGTTCTCTTCACAGTCACAGTCCCTCAGACTTTTGATTTTGCCAGGGTGTCCTTGTCAATTAACTTGAGAGAATATGTCTCAATATTCAGAGGCCACAGTTTCCTGCTACACTAGGCTGGTGGGGAAAAAAAAAGATCATATTACCACCTTTGCTCTCAACATTAAAAAGTGTGAACATCATCAAAGTGGGCCTGTGGATACTTTATTATATCTCCCTCCCTATTTAGAACTTTTATTTTTTCCCAATAGCCTCAGGCATGATAATTTTTTATTTCCTGAGCGAAATCTATTGATAGAATTATTTAATTTAGGTTTTTGATTGCTCTCCTTGGAGCATCAGCGGATTCCTGTGGATTTAAGAGCTTGAATAGTGTCAATATGTGCCTGCAATTTTAGACCTTCACAAATGCTAATCTCATTCCCAGAAGGCCTAAAACTCCTGGGTATCTGTGTTAGAGGTACATAGGGCCTCTATTATTTCTCACGATGATGCTAAATGAGTTCAAACCCCATTCTCTGAGATCAAAAATAAAAAATCAAAGAGGTGTTGGGTTGTAAGACACACCTTTTCACATTTCCGTGGACAAAAGAGATTCTCTATGAAAGAGTGAGGTTAATGGCCACAGAGGGCAGTGATACAAAGAACGGTTAGCAGTCATGAGTTGGCAGGTCCAGTGTGGGAAGAAAGAGGGAAGCAGCAGGACAAAAGGCTTTTTTTTTTCTTTTTTGGCAAAATTTCCCACAAATTTTCAACAAAGCCTGGAATTATAGAACTTTAGAATTAAAAAAGACCTTAGAGGTGATCTAGTACAGGCCTCTTGATTTATAGGTGGGCACCATACTTTCTGGTTCACTTAATGTCTCTTCCTCCAGCTTTTGCCTAAAAACATAATGTATATGCAGAATACACAAATGGTATGTATTAAACTCATTGAAAATGCACTAAGCTTGATAGCATAAATTTAGAGCTTTACTTCCCAGCAGAAGTCTCTTACACCTACCATTTTGCAATTAACATACACTCCCTTTTCAACCCAGGGGAGTATATTCCATTTTCTAATGCTTACTCAATACCAGGCACCACCCCCCAACACACATACACATTATCTTATTCAATCTTCACAGAAATAGATTTTTTTAATTGAAATAGATTTTTTAATTCCCATCTCTATATGTGGAAACTGAGGCATGAAGAGGTTAAATCATCTGTCCAAAATCCCATAGCTAAGTGCTGAGATTTCAGCCAAACCTATCTGGACCAAAGCCCTGTCATAACCACACTGCCTCCCATGTGTATTGTAAAATCACTCTCACATGAGCCTTTCTGTTGATGGAGGTACTTTTTGAGGACTTTTTAGGTGAGGTGGAGTGGAAATATCCCTAACAAGCTTTATCCTGGGTTCAAGATGATGGTTCAGGGCCAGCTTTGCAACAATAATGAAGCTGCTTTTCAAAGACAGGATGTAGGTGGTAGTCCCCAGTGAGATTCCCATTCTCTGTGCCCTGGCTGAAGAGGAAAGGGACCAAAGCTTTGCAGAAATTTTAGAGCAAGAAGAAAACATCAGAAGGTCTCTCTATCCCTTTAATAAACCCATAAGAAAACTGAAACTGAGAAATTAAGAGACTTAATACCATTTTTAGGTTAGGATGCAATGAGTGAATGAATTGGCAGGGAAAGGGAAAGGAGAGTGACTCGCATTTACTGAGCACTTCCTATGTACCAGGCTCTCATGCCAGGTGCCTTTTGAATATCACTTCCTTTCATGTCCTCCCTCACTGAGGGCAGGGATACTATTTGTCCTGTTTGGTGATTTAACCTTGGTTCCCCACACACAGCCATAGTAGATGCTCAATAAATATCATTGACTGTTCAAATATATTCATGAATGAATTCCTCCCCAATTTTAAGGAGAGCCTTACCATTTTACAAATAGGAAAACTGAGTTTCAGTGACCCAGATTCACAGAGTTTACTCACTGACTCCAGAGCCCACAACTCCTTGCACACATCAGTGTAGCAAAGACACATCTCCAAGCAGATAAACAGATCTGAGTATCAACTTTCACTGCCTCTCACCCACTTCTTAGCAAGAGCTGGAGAACAAGAGAGCTGAGTGAGGTCTATTAGTCCTAGGATGTCCTTATTCTCACAAAATATGCTGGAATCCACTTAGAGTGTGCTGTGAGGTATCACAAATAATTAAAAGAGAAGTGCACATCTTAAAATAAATGAGCTCCATACACTTGAGCATGATGCAGCCTTAGATTTCCACTGTCTTGTTTCCAACTCTCTGTGATGTTAGTCAGGAGCATCTGTAAGATTTTCCTGGGTCATGAGACAGCTGACCATTTTTCATGGAAAATCCATATTATTTCATGGAGCTCACTGATTTTGTGCATTGTGATATTCATAACACTGTAACCAACAACTGTTAGTGTTGTCAGCCCAGCATTCCTTCTCCTTCACTTCCTCTGATGTCATCTACTTCTTTTGCGAAATTGTCCCCTAAACACACACACTTCATGGGGTTCTGATGAGGCTGTTGGGCAAATTATGCTAACTTCTGGTCAAAACGCTGGGTATCTTCCCCAGGGCCGGTCTGTCAGAATTGCTTATCCTCCCGCCACTGTGATTGGTCCAGGGTAGGACATATGCTCCAAGTTAGGCCTGAGATTTTGTCTATGCCTGCCTCCCAGCCCTCAGATCACATCCTCTCACCCTACCCCTTCTACCGCCACCACCACTGCCAAGTAGAGAAAGGCTGTATAAAGTAAAAGAGAGCATTGTCGATGCATAGGAAGGAGCAGAGCTAAGATATGGAGGGAAGGAGCTGTAGGCATGCAAGGGTCAGAAGAACAGAGAAAACCCAGGTTACGTGACTGAAAGCCCTGGAATCCTGGAAGCCAACTCTTTCTCCCAGACTCTTCCATCAAATATTTCATGTGTCACATAAACAAATTTAAGATGGTTTTTATTGCTTGAGCCAACAGATATCCAATATATTTTCTAATAGCAAATGGTAATTTTACCCTGTGTATTTGGGGAATAACACAATAGCTAACTTTGTGCTATGAAATCATTACCCTGAGGATGTCAGGTCCAAAGCAGCCCCCTACTGTCCCATCAGCTAAGACCTGCCCCTCCTGCACCAACCCCAGTCCCACCTCCTCCTTGCAGACTTTCTTACTTGCTTTTCTCTGTGGCTCGTGGCCACTCCATGCACATGCACTCACCCAGCACATCCACACCCATCCTTGCTGAGCTGGATTGACTCACTGTCACTTTTCTATCTATTTTACTAAAAGGAGCCCAGTATCGGGCACTGAAGGTGATTGTTAAATCCCCATCGGCTACTTGACTCAGTTAAGAGGTGGTGTGGAGAAGGCCTGAGGACAGGCTTGTGCCCCAGGCTTCAGAATGCATGTGCAGGAATTAGGCTCTGAACCCTCTGATCCCAGCTTTTTCAGCATTCACTAGCTTCAAGTTCAGACAAGTTTCATCTGTAAAATGGAAGCAAGAACCACGATCTTGCAGAGTTGTGGTGTGGAAAAAGGGAGAAGAGAGAATATATGCCAGTCACGCAGTCCAGCCCGTCACATGCAGGTGTTCAAAACATGAACCACTACTGTCTTACCTAAAGATGGCTGGATGGTCAATGGGAATAGCATGGCCGCTAGGAAGATAAGCTGTCTAGCACAGATTTGGACAGGGAAGACTATATTTTGAAACCATTCTTCACTCTCTATCTCTGCAGCCCTCTCATGTCGCCCCCTTCTTGTTTACTGTTCTTCTCTAAGGGCATTCATGGGTCTCACAGTTCCAGAGAACATGCCATCTGGCCCTTCATAGGTCTTCCTTCTCCCTTTGACCCTAACCAACCCCTGCTCCTTTCTCAGCTCATCTAACAAATGATTGAGTTTCCTGTGGTCACTATTGCTTGTGAATCCACTCTTCCCAAATATGGTTGCATTTTTGTGGGAATCTAGTCCAGGCAACATTTTTGCCATTTCTAACACCTATTACTCTCTTGTGCTGTATTTTGAAATTATATCTTCTCCTAATGGTGTAATTTACTTATTAAAATTAATTTTCTCCCTTTATTAATTGTAGAATGGTTGCCATTAGGACTTAACTCACCAGCATGATACAGTGAATGCTTCTACATTGAGTGAGTTCATTTCAGGCCCAAAGGAAAGAATTGTGGAATTCTGAATAGCCTATCTATGATTTTGGCTGGGTTTGTTATAATACTGAAAATAATCTAAAAAGCAATCATGCTGAGCAGTACCCTTATTTTAACCACCCCCATCTTGGCCACCCCCGCCAAGAAAACTGTCTTTTCTGGTACCAGGCCTGGGAGCAGGCTGGCACTTGAGCCCCTCACGTCTCTCCTCCTAGGTGGTCCCTCTGTGGATTGTTACCAGTGCCTGGGGCTCCCTCTGCCTTCTCTTCATTTAGCCCACTTTTACCTAAATTCAGCTGGGGCTCAGAACACAATGTAAATCGTGCAGAACAGTGTTTCTAGCTGTTCCACATATCTAAGCATTACCACCCATTTCTAATTGGACTTGATTTGGCCATGAAATTCCTTAATTCTGCCTATATGTTTTCCCCCACCCAAAAGATTCACAAGGGGAAGAATGACTCATTTTAATTAAGTATTTCTTCCTCTGTTCTTTTTTTCTCTTCTTTGCCCTGCCGCACCATCTGCCCTCTGGGGTGGAGCAGACCCTTGAAGAGGGTAAGAAACAATGTGTTTTGGGGTGTCGGGGTGGCTCAGTGAGTTGGTTAAGCATCTGCCTTCAGCTATGGTCAAGATCCCAGGGTCCTGGGATCAAGTCCTTCATCAGGCTCCCTGCTCAGTAGGGGTATCTGCTTCTCCCTCTCCCTCTGCCTCTCCCCCACTTATGTTCTTGCTCACTCTCTCTCAAATAAAATTATTTTTTTAAAAAAAGAAAGAGATAGTGATAAAGAAAGAAAGAAAGGAAGAAAGAAAGAAAAGAAAGGGAAGAAAAAAGAAAAGAAAAAAGAAAAGGAAAAACAATGCATTTTGTAGAAGACCATCTCCTAGCTGAAGTAGGCCCCAGGAAGCCATTGTTCTTAACACACACTCACCATCCATAAGCCTATGAAAGAAGTTTAAATTTCTTCAGAAATAAGTCTCTTTCCCTTACCAGCCCTTGCTCATAGGTACTGTGATCTACCTTTGCCTTGGAGTGACACCCTCATGGCCACACATTTTTCTGCTTAGACAGGAAAACATGACAGGAAAATGAAATTGGTCTCCATCTTAGGAGTGTGGTATCAGAATTTTTGGTTGCCTAGTGTTGACCTTGCCTTACCATCAGCATCCTCATCCTCCCTGGGGTATCTCCCCGTTGTCTAGATGGGAAGTAGTAAAGACCATTCTTTCTTCCACTACAGAGTAGCCATAGAATGGCCCTTAAAAGAGACCCTGCCAGGCTGTTTCTCCCCACTCTTGAGTCAACCAAGCAAGGACATGACAGGGCCAAATCATCAGTATGGCAGTAGCTAGGCCTCTTTCCATTCTCTGGTTCTCTGTCCCTTGATCCTGCCTCTTGTCCAGCCTGGGCTCTCTCTCTGCCTCCTCATCAACTTTGTGAATCCCTGACTTCCTTTCAGTAATCCCCTTTTCACTTAAGATGGTCTCAGTTGGTTTCTGATGACTATGTATCCAAGACCCTGACTTATTCTGGTACCAAACTCATGGTGAATGAATTTTCTGGTAAAGTAGATACAGTAGTACCTATTTGTGGTGGTTCTGCTGCCAACACTCCCGGCTTTGTGGTTCTGGTGTTTATTGCTCATTGCAACTAAAAAGCTTTGCTTCTGATATAATCAAGTATAATAAGATGGCTAGAGAAAGAACAGGGCAATATTGGAGTAGAGAACAAACGATTTGAAAAGGGTCTGGTTGTGCAACTTATTTCTCAACATAGCATCTAAACATTATAATCATAGCATTTGGGGACAGCAAAAATGATTGATTTTGCAGAAAATATTTGTTGTTTAATTACAGGATCATATGGGTCTTTTGGCAACCAGCAGATGCCAAAGCAGACTGTAAGCACCATCTTGAGAAACTTGTGATTTGCTTAGTGTGCTTTTAATTTAAAGCATATGGCTTCGCATTCAACTGCAGTGTCCAAAATGAGGACATTAGTAATGAATCACTCTATTGGAGAAAACACAGTGCTCCCAGATCAGGGTCTTTTGGTCTGTGTACTCAAATGGTTCTGTTTAGAGGCATAAACATGAAGCAGCTCTCTGCTTTAGCGGGGTGTTCCTGGGATGCATGTGACATGAAAGGGCCTCACAGATTCTCCTGCAACGTACAGTCCTTGGCACCAGGACCCACCTCCATCTGAACAAACGAAGTACAGTTTGGTCACTAGAAAGAATGCCCCAAAGACCGTTTGTTTTATGGCAACTCTTCCTATTCAGACTACTTCCTTTTCAGACAACTAGCTTAACCTGGAGCTTTGTGGGACTTGGGGAATCCGGCGATCCTGTACGGAAATTCAGAACTGCAGCCTTTCTAAGCATCACATTTGTAACTGCAGGCTGAGGACACTGGTCCATTGAGATCACATGTGGTCTCCCTACTGGTGAAGGGCGACCAGTGAGGAAGTGAAAAACGCAGTGGTAAAAATGTGGGATCTGGCGTCAGATTTGAATCACATGGCCATTTTCTCATCATGTGAATTTAAGCACAGCATTTCAATTTCTAGATCTATAAAATGGGGATAATAGTATTGATCTTAGAGTGTTATTGTGGGATTTAAATAAAGTAATCCATGTCGGCTCTAAGCTAACAATCAGGTACCTGGTAAGCTATAATAATATAACGAGCTACTATTGTCATTGTTACTAAAGGCAGGATCTATTCATCTCTGCCTCTTTGCTTCTAGTCATGTCATAGCTTTGCTTAAATTTAGTACATATAAATTTACTAAAGTTCCTACTGCAGTCTGGGTCCTATGTTTTAGATGCTTTTACACCCCTCATTTTCTTTGGTTTCTCCACCCATCCTGACTTTATTTCACCCTACAAGACCTTCTCCCCCAACTCTGCAGCACATTCCTTAATCACCCTTTCTCCCCTTACTACCCAGTAGAAAGGACTATATCAAGCCGAGGCATAATTCTCTTTGTCCATACTCTGGGCTGTGATGGCTGGCTGCCTCTACATCAAAGAGGCTTTTCAGAAGGGTGTATCCAGCCTACTTTATTCTCCAAAGGGAGCTCAGGGTAGGAAATCAGTTGCTCACCAAGATTTATAATAACTCTTTATCTATTAGGCATAGTTACATGTTGCTAAATATAGATGTTACAAATATTTTTCCACTTTATTATTTGCCTTTCAGTTTTGTTTGAGTTTAGTTATTATTTGGTTTGGGGTTTGGGCTATTTTTGTTTGTTTTGCCATTAGAAGGTCTCTTGGTTCTTTTTCTCGTTTTACTGTAGTCAACTAATATTTTCTTTTAGATTATCTGCTTTTGGTCTTACTTATGCTTAGAGAGATCTTTTCCACCCCTGTGATTGTATATTCACCCATACTTTCTTTTGTCATTTTAATCACTGTTTTTAATACTTGGATTTAATATTAATAGCCTTGAAATGTTTACCTTTAAGCTATCAGAATTTATGTACACAAATGATTAACTTCATAAATCAGTCATTGTTGTTGACTGTTTTCCCTTCTTGGACATCTTGCCTTGCTACTTTGTGATAGTGATGGCTCATGGAAGGCACCAAAGAAAGGAGGTAAAAGCTAAAAACATCCCACCCAGCGTACACATAGAAGGTTCTGAAGACAATCACTTCTTTGTTTATATATAATTTCATGATTTTTTGTGACACACTTTAATGGCTTAGCCTTATAATTAGGTTTTCTGCTGCATTTATAACAAAAATTTTAATACAGAGTGAATAACTGTTAATTAATGGGCTTAGTCTTACTTCACAGTGGAGCTGAGTAGAGAAGAAGGAGTAAAAGGACTTAAGAGTTACTCTTAGGTCCTTTTCACTTTTTGTCTCCACTGTTCTCACTCTAGCCAATGTTTTCATCACCTTAGCTTAGACTCCTGCAGTCCCTCCTCCAGTCCATCCACTGCTAGTACTGTATGTCACTCTCCTGATCAGAAGCCTCAGGGTCTCCCCAGGGCCCATGAGATAAAAGACAAACTCCTTAAAACTGAATTCCAAACCTTCACACCAAACTTTATTTTATTGATTTCCAAACTAATTTCCTGCCCTTGAAATACACCTTCCTACTTTGTGGTGATTCTAGGGGAAGTCCTATAAGCCCTTTGCCTCCTTAATACATTAATTAGGTCCATGAAAAACTCCCCCAAATAAAAGTAGTAGTATTGTTTAAAATTGCAGATACCAGCTGTCCATGTACTATAAAGTGTGAAAGAAAGCATCTCTAGAAAGCTGCCATTTGGAAAAAAATCTAATAGCATACCATCCACGAAAACACAAAACAGCAAGCACTTACTGCATAAGCCATTTGATAACCCATACTCCTTTTTTCTAAAGGATTATTTCTCTAAATGTCTTAAAATTTCCATATTCATTCTCTTAGTATTCCTGTGGTTCATGCATTCCAATGGCTTATGCATATGGTTGCTGATACCCAAATTTCATAAATGAGTCACAAAAACACCATCTTTCTTTATCACAAACTATATAAAAATCGCATGTATTCCCAATCTAACTTACTTTGGGATTTGAGCTAATAATTGTTTAATTAATATTGGGTAGAGGTTTTGTGTAATCACTTAAGAACATTTTATGGTTTTACAATGCAACAGAAAACGTCCAGGCACCTGACTGGCTCAGTCAGTAGAGCATGTGCCTCTTGATCTCAGGATCGTGAGTTCAAGCCCCACATTAGGTGTAGAGATTATTTAAAAATAAAATCTTTAAAAAGATATAAATAAATAAATGAATAAATAAAGCCATGAAAAACCTAAATGGTCATCAGCGGAAACCTTGTTAAATGGTGGTATAGCCATAAAAATGGAGTCATGGAAAAGAGTGAGGTATATTTCTATGTATTCTTGTTAAGTAGCCTCCAAGTTACATCAAAATATGAAAGAAGCAAGGCAGGGGCACCTGGGTGGCTCAATCAGTTAAGTGTCTACCTTCAGTTCAGGTCATGATCCCAGGGGCCTGGATTGGAGCCATGCATCACGCTCCCTGCTCAGCTGAAAACTTGCTTCTTCCTTTGCCTGTGTCTTCCCTGCTTGTGTTTGTTCTCTCTCTCTCTGACAAATAAATACGTGAAATTTGAAAGAAAGAAAGAAAGAAAGAAAGAAAGAAAGAAAGAAAGAAAGAAAGAAAAGGAAGGCAAGGCAC
This sequence comes from Spilogale gracilis, assembly GCA_004023965.1. NCBI lineage: Eukaryota > Metazoa > Chordata > Mammalia > Carnivora > Mephitidae > Spilogale > Spilogale gracilis. The sequence goes on along the minus strand of PITA01000828.1, from coordinate 50,379 downwards.
AGAGTATAGAAGTATGCTCACTTTGAAATTTTACTGAGTTGTGGTTTTGTTTGGGGGACAGCGCTATGGAGCCTTAGGAATGTGTCCACACAGACTGTGTCACACAGTACAGCGATGGCACTGGTTGCCTCTGGAGCAGACTCAAGGGTTCTGGAAAGGACTCGTTTTTCATTCTACAATCTTTTGTGCTATTTGACTTTTTTCCTATACCTAAAGTATGTGAATTTTTTAAACATTTAAACATTTCAACTAAAATTTCTAATGAAATTTTACTCTTATTTAATAGCCTTTAAGCTAGGAGGGAAGTGAACTGTACCAAGAGATACAGAAACCAATGAGGTCAGCATTTTTGGAGTTAGAGGGGAAAAAATATAACCCTCTTAAACAGAAGAACGTTCTTAAAAAAAAAAAAAAAAGATTTTATTTATTTGAAAGAGAGTAACACAGTGAGAGAGGGAACACAAGCAGGGAGAGTGAGAGAGGGAGAAGCAGGCCTCCTGGGCAGGGAGCCCGATGCAGGGCTTGATCCTGGGACTCTGGGATCATGACCTGAGCCAAAGGCAGCCGCTTAACAACTGAGCCACCAGAGGCCCCAGAAGAACATTCTTGAATGATGGCATATTTTTCAGAACTTAAGAGACAAAGTAAGATCAAGCAAGGTTAGAAAAAGCTATATTAGTTAAAGTGACCCAAACAGACTCCTTCCAGAAATATTAGGAAAAGAAAGTGGAGGAGGAGATGACACTTGAGGAACATGGTTTTGCAGAAAGAGGCCACATAAAACAGATGTGCAAGATTATAACTAGTTAGCTAGTTTCAAGCCTACATTTTTGCTGATAATGGAAAATAATCTGGTAGCTTCCAGGTAAACTCAATCACTTCCAGGATATTTTTATAGTATTTCTTTATTAAATATTGTTAATTCTGGGCTCTCCTCCCTCACCTTTCTTTCTTATTGTCTTCTTAACCAAATTTTAAAACATTTTTGACTAGACCTATTGCCTGTATTCCCTCCCCTATAGAATGCCTTGAGCTCAACACTCTCCTGACACACTTGTCAGGGTAACTAAACACCTCCCGGTCCCCAGATCCAGACAACCTTCTCTGTCCTTTCCATACTCTAACTCTCAGCAGCATTTGAGCTGACCACCTCACCCTTTGTAAACCAGTGTCTCTTCTCAGTCCCTGATTCACCCCCGGGGCTGTTCCCCAGCTTCATGGCTGCTCTTTGTTTCCTACTAAAACCTTAAAATGCTAGAGTTCCTTGGGCCTCTGAGAACATTTTTCTTCTCCCTCTACATTTATTCCCCAAACCTGACATTCTGTTAATGGGTTAATGACTCTGCCATTCATATATCCTGCCCAAATTGTCCCTGCATGACCTGTCCACAGCACATTTTTCCAAATTTATCACACATTATTATCCTTTTTCTCACTACACTCCAGCCCTGCTGGTCAGATCTGATCTCCCTCAGGGTCATGAATATGGTGTTTGTCTATGCTGTTCCTCAGCCTGGAATGCTCTCCAACTCCCACTTCTTCTTTTCACATCGCTGGCTTCTGTCATTTGTGAGACCTCAACTTAAATGTCACTTTTCTGAGGGGCTGTCTCCCACCATCCTGTCCTTTAGTCCCCTTTCCTATGTAAATTTAACAGGACAAACTACTCGTTTCTTTGTTTGCACTCATCATGATTTATAGTAACTTACCTGTTAAATACCATCACTAGAAGGAACAAAATCTCCATGAAGGAAGAATCACGTCTGTTTCCTCACCAGTGCATCCCTAGGAATTGACAGATGGAAGACAACTGTCCATTGATTATTACTATCACTATGGATTTAGGAATGTGTATTTGTTTGCAACCCTTTTTCTAGCTCTGATATGATCTTTTTTTTTTAACTTTTTTTTCCATATCCCAGCAACCCTATCCCTCCCCCCACCCTCTCCCCAGGAACCATCAGTTTGTTTCCTGAGATTAAGAGTCTCTTATGGTTTGTCTCCCTCCCTGGTCACATCTTGTTTCATTTTTTTCCCTCCCTACTCCCTCAACCCCCCACCCTGCCTCTCAAATTCCTCATATCAGAGAGATCATATGATAATTGTCTTTCTCTGATTGATTTATTTCACACAGCATAATACCCTCCAGTGCCATCCACATTGTTGCAAATGGCAGGATTTCATGTTTTTTATGGCTTCATAGTAGTCCATTTATATATATATACACATAGTAGTCCATATATTTATATATATATAAATGTATATACCACATCTTCTTTATCCATTCATCTGTTGATGGACATCTAGCTTCTTTCCATACTTTGGCTATTGTAGACATTGCTGCTATGGACATTTGGGTGCATGTGCCCATTTGGATCACTACATTAGTATCTTTAGGGTAAATACCCAATAGTGCAATTACTGGGTTGTAGGGTAACTCTATTTTCAACTGTTGGCAGAACCTCCATACTGTTTTCCAGAGTGACTGCACCTGCTTGCATTCCCATCAAGAGTGTAGGAGAGTTCCCCTTTCCCCACATCCTCACCAACATCTCTTGTTTCCTGACTTGTTAATTTTAGCCATTCTGACTGGTGTGAGGTGGTATCTCACTGTGGTTTTGATTTGTATTTCCCTGATGCTGAGGGATGTTGAGCACTTTTTCATGTGTCTGTTGGCCATTTGGATGTCTTCTTTGGAGAAATGTCTGTTCATGTCTTCTGCCCATTTCTTGATTGGATTATTTGTTCTTTGGATGTTGAGTTTGAGGAGTTCTTTATACATTTTTGATACTGGTCCTTTATCTGATATGTCATTTGCAAATATCTTCTCCCATTCTGTCAGCTGTCTTTGGCTGTTTCTTTTGCTGTGCAAAAGCTTTTGATCTTGATGAAGTGCCAATAGTTCATTTTTTCCCTTGCTTCCCTTGCCTTTGGCGATGTTCCTAGGAAGAAGTTGCTGTGGCTGAGGTCGAAGAGGTTGCTGCCTGTGTTCTCCTCAAGGATTTTGATGGATTCCTGTCTCACATTGAGGTCTTTCATCCATTTTGAGTCTATTTTTATGTGTGGTATAAGGAAATGCTCCAATTTCATTCTTCTACATGTGGCCGTCCAATTTTCCCTATGCCCTTTGTTGAAAAGACTGTCTTTTTTCCATTGGACATTCTTTCCTGTTTTGTTGAAGATGAGTTGACCATGGAGTTGAGGGTCCATTTCTGGGCTCTCTATTCTTTTCCATTGTTCTATGTGTCTGTTTTTGTGCCAGTACCATACTGTCTTATGATTACAGCTTTGTAATAGAGCTTAAAGTCTGGAATTGTGATGTGAAAACTTTGGTTTTCTTTTTCAACATTCCTCTGGCTATTTGGGATCTTTTCTGGTTCCATATAAATTTTAGAATTATTTGTTCAATTTCTTTGAAAAACATTGATGGTATTTTCATAGGGATTGCCCTAAATGTGTAGATGACTCTAGGTAGCATAGACATTTTCACAATATTTGTTCTTACAATCCATGAGCATGGAACGTTTTTCCATTTCTTTGTGTCTCCTCAATTTCTTTCATGAGTATTTTGTTTTCTGAGTGCAGATTCTTTGCCTCTTTGGTTAGGTTTGTTCCTAGGTATCTTATGGTTTTGGGTACAACTGTGAATGGGATTGACTCCTTAATTTCTCTTTCTTCTGTCTTGCTGTTGATGTAAAGAAATGCAACTGATTTCTGTGCATTGATTTTATATCCTGACACATTACTGAATTCCTGTATGAGTTCTAGGAGTTTTGGAGTGTAGTCTTTTGAGTCTTCCACACAAAGTATCATATAACCTGCAAAGAGTGAGAGTTTGACTTCTTTGCTGATTCAGATGCTTTTTATTTCTTTTTGTTGTCTGATTACTGAGGGTAGGACTTCTAATACTATGTTGAATAGCAGTGGAAATAGTGGACAGCCCTGCCATCTTCATAACCTTAGGGGAAACACTCTCAATTTTTCTCCATTGAGAATGATATTCGCTGTGGGTTTTTCATAGATAGCTTTTATGATATTGAGGTATGTATTCTCTATCCCTACACTGTGAAGAGTTTTGATCAAGAAAGGATGCTATACTTTTAGCAAGAAAAGATCCTTTTTCAGCATCTATTGAGAGAATCATATGGTTCTTGTTCTTTCTTTTATTAGTGTACCATATCACATTGATTGATTTGCGGATGTTGAACCAACCTTGCAGCACAGGAATAAATCCCACTTGGTCATGATGGTGAATAATGCTTTCAATATACTTTTGGATCCTATTGGCTAATATTTTGGTGAGAAATTTTGCATCCATGTTCATCAAGGATATTGGTCTGTAATTCTTTTTGTTGGTGTCTTTGTCTGGTGTTGGGATCAAGGTAATGCTGGCCTTATAATATGAGTTTGGAAGTTTTTCTTCCATTACTATTTCTTGGAACAGTTTCAGGAGAATAGGTATTAATTCTTTAAATGTTTGCTAGAATTCTCCTGAGAAGCCAGCTGGCCCTGGGCTCTTGTTTGTGGAGAGATTTTTGATGACTGCTTCAATCTACTTACTGGGTTATGGATCTGTTCATATTCTCGATTTCTTCCTGGTTCAGTTTTGGTAGTTTATGTCTCTAGGAATGCATCCATTTCTTCCAGATTGTCAAATTTGCTGGTATATAGATGCTCATAATATGTTCTTATAATTGTTTGTATTTCTTTGGTGTTGGTTTTGAGCTCTCCTCTTTCATTCATGAGTTTATTAATTTGGGTCCTTTCTCTTTTCTTTTTGGTAAATCTGGCCAGGGGTTTATCAATCTTGTTAATTCCTTCAAAGAACCAGCTCCTAGTTTCATTGATTTGTTCTACTGTTCTTTTGGTTTCTATTTTATTGATTTCTGCTCTGATCTTTATTATTTCTCTTCTCCTGCTGGGTTTAGGTTTTCTTTGCTGTTCTTTCTCCAGCTCCTTTAGGTGTAGGGTTAGGTTGTGTACTTGAGACCTTTCTTGTTTCTTGAGAAAGGCTTGTATTGCTATCTACTTTCCTCTAGGACCATCTTTGCTGTGTCCCAGATTTTGAATAGCTGTGTTTTCATTTTCATTTGTTTCCATGAATTTTTTAAATTCTTTTCATTTCCTGGATTACCCATTCATTCTTTAGTAGGATACTCTTTAGCCTCCCTGTATTTGAGTTCTTTCCAACTTTTCTCTTGTGGTTAAGTTCTATTTTCAAAGCACTGTGGTCTGAAAATATGCAGGGAATGATCCCAGTCTTTTGGTACTGGTTGAGACCTGATTTGTGACCCAGTATATGATCTCTTCTGGAGAATGTTCCATGCGCATTCTAGAAGAATGTGTATTCTGTTGCTTTGGGATGGAATATTCTAAATATATCTGTGATGCCCATCTGGGCCAGTGTGTCATTTAAAGCCTTTGTATCCTTGCTGATCTTTTGCCTAGATGATCTGTCCATTTCAATGAGGGGGTATTAAAGTCCTCTACTATTATTATATTATTGTCAATATGTTTCTTTGATTTAGCTATTAATTATTTTGCATAATTGGCTGCTTCCATGTTAGGGGCATAGATATTTAAAATTGTTGAATCTTCTTGTTGGACAGACCCTTTAAGTATGATATAGTGTCCTTCTCATCTCTTACTATAGTCTTTGGCTTAAAATCTAATTTGTCTGATATAAGGATTGCCACCCCAGCTTTTTTTGCTGTCCATTAGCATGGTAATTGTTTTCCACCCCCTCACTTTAAATCTGCAGGTGTCTTTGGGTCTAAAATGAGTTTCTTGGAGACAGCGTATTGATGGGTCTTGGTTTTTTATCCATTTTGATTGGGGCATTTAGCTCATTTACATTCAGGGTAACTATTGAAAGATATGAATTTAGTGCCATTGTATTGCCTGTAAGGTGATTGTTAGAGTATATTGTCTCTGTTCCTTTCTGATCTGTTAATTTTAGGCTCTCTCTTTGCTTAGAGCACCCCTTTCAATATTTCCTCTAGGATTGATTTAGTATTCGCAAATTCTTTTAGTTTTTGTTTGTTCTGGAAGATTTTTATCTCTCGTTCTATTCTCAATGACAGCTAGCTGGATATAGTATTCTTGGCTGCATATTTTTCACATTTAGTGCTCTGAATATATCATGCCATGCCTTTCTGGCCTGCCAGGTCTCCGGGGATAGGTCTGCTGCCAATCTAATATTTCAGCCATTGTATGTTATAGGCCTCTTCTCCTGGGCTGTTTTCAGGATTTTCTCTTTGTCACTGAGACTTGTAAGTTTTACTATTAGATGACAGGGTGTGGACCTATTTTTTATTGATTTTGAGGGGGGTTCTCTGTGCCTCCTGGCGCAGATTTTGATGTTTGTTCCCTTCACTCAGTTAGGGAAATTCTCTGCTGTAATTTGCTCCAGTATACCTTTTGCCCCCCTCTCTCTTTCTTCTTCTTCTGGGATCCCAATTATTCTAATATTGTTTCATCTTATGGTATCACTTATCTCTTGGATATTCCTCTCGTGGTCCAATAGTTGTTTGTCTCTCTTTTTCTCAGCTTCTTTCTTTCCATCATTTGGCCTTCTATATCACTAATTCTCTCTTCTGCCTCATTTATCCTAGCAGTAAGAGCCTCCATTTTTTATTGCACCTCATTAATAGCTTTTTTGATTTCAACTTGCTTAGATTTTAGTTCTTTGATTTCTCCAGAAAGAGATTCTCTAATATCTTCCATGCTTTTTTCAAAACCCAGCTAGAACCTTGATAATCATCATTCTGAACTCTACTTCTGACATATTACTGATGTCCCTATTGATTAAGTCCCTAGCCATCAGTGCTGCCTCTTGTTCTTTTTTTTTTTTTTGAGGTAAGTTTTCCACCTCATCATTTTATTCAGATAAGAGTAAATGACTGAGAACAAAATACTAAAAGGGTAGCAATGACCCCAGAAAAATATACACTAACCAAATCAGAGGAGACCCAAAACCGGGGGGAGAAGAAAGGGGGAAAAAATCTATATCTCTGTCTATATCTATCTATATCTATTTCTCTGCATATGTATGATTAGACTGGTGAATAGAACAGAGCCACACACTTGATTGTGGGTATATCTTGGTCTGTTAGAAGAAACTGCCTCCCAAAATTTTAGAGAAAGAAAAACTTATATATGTACAAAAATAAGGGTATACACAATGAAGGGATGGAATATGACTATAAAGATAAAAATTTTAAAAAGGTTCTAAAAAATGAACTGATAAGAAGTTGGTTGAAAAAAATTAAAAAAGAAAGGAAAGAATGTGATGAGGCTGGAGACGAGAACAAAGCCATGCACTGAATTTAGGGTATATTTTTATCTATAAGAAGAAAGTATATCCCAAAGTTTTAAAGAAAGAAAAACCTATATGTATACAAAAAATAAATTTAAATACAATGAAGGGATAGAATATGACTAAAACAATGGAAATTGAAAAATATTTTTTTAAAAAGGTATTGACAATGGGACGCCTGGGTGGCTCAGTTGGTTAAGCGACTGCCTTCAGCTCAGGTCATGATCCCGGAGACCCGGGATCAAGTCCCATATCGGGCTCCCTGCTTGGCAGGAAGCCTGCTTCTCCCTCTCTCACTCCCTCTGCTAGTGTTCCCTCTCTGGCTGTGTTTCTCTCTGTCAAATAAATAAATAAAATCTTAAAAAAAAAAAGGTATTGACAAGATAAAATAGTTAAAAAAAAACAGTAAAATAGGAAAGAAAAAAGTTAAAAAATATAATAAGAAAAAATAAAATTAAAAAAAATTTTAACTTTGAAAGACTGAAGAATTGTGGGGGGGAAAGCCATGAATTCTACATGATGCATTGTCATAGTTCTGAAGTTCTGCAGTTCTCATTGATCAGTGAACTTGGTCTTGGCTGATGTTCTCCCTGATCTTCTGGGGAAGGGCCTATTGTATTGATTCTCAAATGTCTTCACCCGAGATGGAACTGCCCTGCCCTTGCCAGGGGCCAGGCTAAGCAATCTGCTCAGGTTCGCTCTGGGGAGATTTTGTTCCCTGAATGCTTTTGGTACAGCTTTGGAGGCAGAGAATGAAGATGGAGGCCTCCCAGTCTCCGGCCCAGAGTAGCCAAGAGCTCAGGGCCCCACTCCTCAGTGAGCTCTCAAAGAAAGAAGTCAATCCCGCCTGTCTCCCTGGTCTCCAGCTGCACTCTGTGCTCACCCAGCCTGTGAGCAAGCACTTCTGTCTTGGGCACTTGGCCTCGTTTGGAGTCTCTGAACCCAGCAGATTCCTGCAGTGCACTCCAGCGCCACCCCACCCAGTGGAGGAAGCATGGAGTCTCTCTGGGGTCCCTGCTCGAAGTACAGTGGCCCAACTGCAACTCAAATCACAGTTTAAGGTAACCCCAAGCTGAGAGCGCACTCCTTGGCTCCGTCTCTGCAGCAGGCCTCTCCACTCCAATACAGGGGGGCTCTGCCAATTAGAGGCACCCCAGGTCCTTCTGTGACCCCGCACGTCCTGAGACCACACTGTCCCCATGAGGGCTCCACCCCCTTGCTTAGCCTCTGAGGTGACATCCCTTAGTGGAGCAGATTTCTAAAGGTTCTGATTTTGTGCCCAGCTGCTCTACTGCTGGTGGGAGCCGGTCCCTCCCCACACGGTCTATTTTCCCAAATATCGCCTCTGATTCATTTTATGTGCTTCCTACCTTCCAGAAAGTGGTCACTTTTCTGTTCCTAGAATTGCTGCTTTTCTTCTCTTCAATCTCCTTATGAGTCTGTAGGTGTTCCAACTGGTTTGATAAACATCCAACTGAACTCCTTGGACCCGATGATATCTAGGGCTCCTACTCCTCTGCCATCTCCCTCCTCCCCCCTGATATGATAATTTTAGTACAAATAATCAAAGTAATAAATATGTCCTTCTCTTGCTAAGTACTTATAGTTGGGAAGAGAAAGCATTCATGAGCAAAAATTTGTATTCCAGTTTTTCTCAGTTATAATAAATTGAATTATATGAGATTGCTGCTATTAGATCATGTTTTTACTACCAGACAGCAATGTCATAAGGATCAAACTAATAAATCAATAAAGTATACATATTTAGTTTAAGCTCTTAGTCAGAATAGCTCAGTTTATGCTGCAGAAACAAACACCCCTCCCCCCACACACACACATCTTAGTGGTTTGTGACCACAAAGACTTATTTCTCACTCATGATTCCCCGCTATAGCTGTGGCTCTGCTCTACGGTGTCTTCACTTCGGGACTCATGATGATGGACTGATTTCTATCTAGATCATTGGTGGTAGTTGTGGCAGAGACTTGGCCAATCATATCCTAGGTTCTACCTAGAAATACACACGTCCTTTTGAGATATGTATATTGCACTGGCCAAGAGAAGTCACCTGATCACTCCTGAGTTCAGCGGGGTGAAGATGTGAATCTTGCTGGTGGGAGAGGCACTTAATTGATAGCAACAGGAATATTTGGTATAAAAGTAATACAGTATACTACAGTCATTCTGAGAAATTTCTGCTTTCATCTGATAGTAGGTACCAGAATTTCAGATGTATGTCCTAGCATATGTTTTATGCCATTTCATCTGTTTGTAAAAGTAATATTACATAGTAAAAATATCTACATTAGTGTTCTGACTTGTATTTAGCACTTTATAAGTAATAATGTTGGTTTGTTGTATTTAGTGAGAAGCTCTAGGTCAAGGCAAAAAGCGTGTAGAATTCAGGAATTCTGAAAGCGATAGATCTCTCTACTTGACTTGCTAATTAGAAAGATTTTGTTTGTGAAAGGGAAATAATGTAATTAGGGCTCACTGACTTCTGATGTGCTGTTTGTTTTTTTAAAGATTTTATTTTAAAATAATCTCTACACCCAGTGTGGGGTTCGAACCCACAACCCTGAGATCAAGAGTCACCTGCTCCTCCAACTGAGCCAGCCAGGCACGCCTGATGTACTGCTTTAAACTTGCACACCTTTAAAACTATCATAGACAAAATCTAAGACTGTTGAAGGAGTTGCCTGGATTTTGAGAATAAGTGCATTTCTGGAGGCTTTCTATTCCACTTTGTCTAATGATACAGATAGTTACAAGAATTAGGTTGTTTGGGAACATACATGTTCTGGGCTAATTTCATTTACTTGCTATGTACTTTCTCTTTCTGCAAGGTACAGATATATATAGTGTGTAAGGTCCACAGACTTCTCAGTATAATTCATGAGCTACAAAAGAACTGAGAATCAAGTAATAGACATTAGAAGGATAGCACTTTGTGGCATTGCTTTCAGTTTCCAGTGAGATTGTATAAGACCAAACAGAACTCACCAAGGGAAGTTTCCATAAATGATAAACAGTATTTCTTATACTTCAATTTCTTGTCTGAATGTTCTTTACATAGAAGCTCTTGGACGGATATCAGTCAGTAAGGAAAAAAACTCAGAACTTTTCTTTTGGCCTCAGTGTGCTCTGACTGGTTTATTCAAGCCTAAAGTGTAATTTTTTTTTTCAGTGCTTCTAACCTCTTTCTCATGAAATCAACCATTGATCTGAAAGTCAGAGATGCAAATTCAGAGAAAACTGGAAGCATTCCAGGGCCCACAAATAAAAGTTAATTACCTAAGGAAAAGTACAAGAAAGACTTTTGTTTTCCACCAAAATCTCCTCCCCAGGCTATTAGCTATGTCGTACATGGGCCCGATCAATATATTAGCGCTTGAGAACCAAAGTCCCTTGGAATAAATTAATCTGTCAAGGAAAGACATAAACAAAGAACAAATTAACATGTTTTAAGACATTGCTTAAATTTTCATAAATATAGACCTTGAGATGGGATGATGAGTTCCCAGGAGCCAGAGCTAATATTTGGTTGTAATTAAGAGTTGCTCTTTCATGTTTTGTCTGATGTAGGTGGGAAATCGCCCACGTGCTTACTGAGTTCCTTGCTCATGCTTCCTCACAAGTGCCTCTGTTTACTTCATTAATAAGAAATGGATGTCTCACAAATTACACTGGCATGCTTGGCTTGTTTTACCTCTAGGTAATACTAAAGTACTAAAATGTTGTACACACAGAGAGAGACCCCAGACAAGCGGGTGTTCCTTCAGGGATATCCACATATTAATTTTTAGTGGCTCAAAAGGACCTAATGACCTAATCCATGGTACACTAGAACTGTCTGAGAGGCTAAGGGAAAGGACCCCAGCATGCCCCTCACTGGGTGCAGGTGTGGAGTGTCAAGGCTGATGATTATCAGGAAGGACAATACTATGTAAGTTACTCATTTGTAAAAACTATGGAAGGACTCATTTAGATATGAGAACCAAAAACCCATCTCAAACTAGCTTATTCAGAAATGTAATTTATTGGGATTCAAACAATGTCATTATGCCTCCTCTCCCTCTTCTTTCCCTCTCCCTCTCTTGCTTATCCCTTTTAGACTCTCATTTTTCAGGGTTGGTAAAATGACCACTGACAACCCTGATCCTGTCTCAAGATACCAAAGGACAAAGGCACTCTCTCTTCCAGTGCCCTATCTCAGGTCTCCTAGAACTTCAGCCCTCCCTGGCTTGTGCACCCACCCGTGAATGGACCACTGTCGATGGGAGAGGGGAGCTCTGCTGGGCCAGGCCTGGGCTACAGGTTCAACTTGAACCTGGGAAAAAGGGAGAGAGGAAGGGAGATCAGCCACATGCAAATACCTCATATATGTTCCCCACAGTGGAGAGGAGGCTCTCGAACCAAATCAGAGGGCAAAACAATGCCCACCTGGAGAGTTTTATTTCCATTATATTCATCATGCTCAGTTGCTAAATGTAGCTGATTCTCAGAAGGGAAGACCAAGGCTTTATGACTTTCTAGCAAATCTGACTTTTGTTGACAAAGTTATTGCCCTCTATCAAGTGGTCAGTAATTTTCTATCAAGTTCTAAACAAAAACTCCCTGGGGGTCTTGAATGCAGAAATGAGATACCTACATACATTCCTTTTTCTAGCTATGGTAGCTCTGTCAAATAAATTAAAATAATACTCTTTTTACTTCCTGCTACATCATGAAGTATTGTTCTACTTCATGGGATGTATTGGCTCTAAACATCCAATACTTACCAAGTTATACACAGGAGAAAGTAGCAGAGTACAATACTTTTCTGTCAGAACTTTTAAAATGCTAATTTCTGTTTGAATAATTTCATAACTCAGCACTCTTGAGAATTTTGCATTTGGGTAGTAGATAAAATCTGAATTGCATATTTTGATGTGAGATGCCTGCTCTAATTATTGAGCAATTTATATATTGTGAAGCTAGTTTATATAATTCTCAGTACAAGGATACAGAGGTGGAAATATACTCTTCAAAGCCGTATTATCACAGGAAAGAGACTGAAGTCTCTGAAGCAAGTAGTTACAGATCTGGGAGGTCAGAAGGAATCGCTGAGGTTATTTGCCTTTTAGGAGGAGGATAAGCCTAGCTTGCAAGTTACTAACCTTCATGTAGGACTCAAAGATTAACCCCAGGTAATCTGGGGTTATTCATGTAGGACTCACAGATAAACCCAGGTAATGGCAAATTCATTAGGACTACAAACAACCATGTTCTGGAACTGAGAGAATTAGCAGGTCAGCCCTGTTGGCAATTAGATGAGGGCTAGATCCTTATGAAACAGAGATTTGTCTACAACTTTGGTCCAGCCCCCCCATGAACCAAAAAATTTTACGAGGAGCATATGCTTGGCCAAGTGAAGCCTGGTGGAGAAAGGGTCACCTATGGTGACCTAAATCCAAGGGTTTGCAGGGGCGTCATCAGACCTGGGGAAGGGAAGCCCAGCAGCACTAGTGCTCAGGACCTTAAGGACAATGGGCTAGTCATAGTGCCATGCCCTATTACCTTGTTGTTGTTGTTGTTGTTAATAATCTTCCTAACTTTCTAGCATATATCATGTGATTCATTAATACTTACTCTTTATTATGTTTCTCCCCTACCAACTGGTAAGTTCCTTGAGGGCAGAGATCTTTGTTCACTGCCACATCCCCAGGGCCTGGCACAGAATAGGCCCTGAATAAAACTGAATAGCAATAAGGGACAGATTTCACCTACAGGGAGAAAAATATTTGTTTACCTCTGCCAGCGGTACTAGGGGTTAGCAGGGAGTCATGATTCTGGGTCTAGCATGGCCACTGGTATTTGGGCTCTTCCCACTGTGCCAAGACTTGTGGCAGGCACTGTTGACAAGGAAGACACTGTATTCATGAAATGAGCAAGAGATCTTGTTCAATTCCATAATGCTTAAGGACACCCAAAAACCCTTTGTTAGCAGAGCATGACATGAGCCCCTGATGTCTTCCTTCTCACTTTACAAAGGATGGAGTCCCACAGAGCCGGTGGGACCAGGCACCACACCTCAGGGCAGCCAGAGGAGATTAATCTGGTAATGGGAAAGAAAGGCCATGGTCCAGCCCCTCTCTCCATCCACCTGGACTTCAGTACTTCTCCTCTCTTTTTCTTCTGCCTTCAACCCCTTTTTTTTTCAAACTCCCACAAACTAGCCTACCAACAATAAATTAATCATTATTAATTTCACTCCCAGACTCAGGGTTTTCTTTTCAGGAGCATGAAAATAACCTCACACTAATCAGTGGTGTGGAACCCTGAACCATTCAGCCTGCTGGCACTTAGCTTCCATGCTTACCAGGGATCTGAGTTCACACTGGCACTGATGGAACTTCCCAACAGAGGTTATTCCATTTGAAACCTTAGGCTGACTTTCTCCAGCTTACCTTGAATGCTGGTCACCACTGGCTCCTCCTCAAAACTCAAGCCACTCTAATCGCCCTATGCTGTCATTGCTTATCCCAGTATTTTCTGGGTTTCCTCTCCTCTGACTTACCGCTTCTACTGGCCACCCTTTCCCCTGAAGTCTTGAGTGGAGCCCCATCAGCAGGACCTTTGGGTGGGAGGGATTGGGTAAAATCCACATCCTGCTAACTTGCCACTGCTATCTATATTCCCTTTCAGCATCCTCTGGTCCTGTTGTTTGCTGACCTTATCCTGGTCACTTCTCATTCAGTGAGCATTTGGGTATTTAATTTATCATCTTCTCCTTTCCAAAATCTCACCACCAACTAGAGAGATTTTTTTCACAGCCATTCAATCTATCCAACTCTTAAACTTCATTGCTCCCTACCCCCTTTAAACCAGTAACCTTCATCTCTTTCCCACCCAGGCATCTACTTCCATGGCTACATTGACCCATCAAGAGCTGCTCCCTGTAGGACCACAGCCTCTCTTTCTACTTTCTAGCTCCCTCACCCCTGTCTCAGCCCTTCTTCCACTGCCTTCCAGGCTCTGCTGGCTTGCCTTCTACCTGCCTTCAGCTTAAGCTAGAGTTCAGTTACTCTGACAAATACCAGGTCCTTCCACCCACCATGTGGCTTGCTCAAGCTCCAGATTAATCATTCCTCCTCTGCATTACACTTGTGCTCCTACGAGTTTCTGCTGAAAAGCCTACCTGGGCAGTTTTGTGCCCCTCACAAAATAATCACCTCCAATCCCAGTTGGACCTGTAATGCTCTGCAAACGCTAGTCCCAGACCAGGCCCCAGTCCCATTCCAGTCTGCATCTATTTCAAGCTTTCCCCACTCTCTTCAATCTCCTTACCCTTCCCCCTCTCTCACTAGTGAATTGTAGGGGAGCAATAGGCCATAACAAAAAGGGCATGGGCTTTGGTGCTAATTGAATCCTGGGTTATACTCTCTGCTTCTCAGGTGAGTGAACTTGAGTAAGTTAGTACTAACAGTCTTCCATACTAAGTCAATGTGCAAATATTTTATGAAGTTTTAGTGTGAGATTGGACAGTAGACCTCATGTTTGGATATTTTTACCTATTTCAAAGAAACCCTTCATATCCATTCCCAGAGACCCATACTTCTAATCAGTACTGCGTTTCCAGGATTTAAAATCACGTTCACATAGTCTCCCTTATATACCTAAGAAAACTAAAAGCTTTCAGGAGAACTGTCAAAATTAGCATGATCCCGGCTATAGAACCTTTAGAACAGGATTGGTCCATGCCTTATGCCCACAGCGTTCTCCCTCTGGGGATCTGTATGTCTCTTTTTAAACTCTGTTCTCTGTGTCTGGAGCCTTAAGTAAAACACTGTCTCTGATAGGCTGGCCAATAATGGATGTAAATTTATCCAAAGTTTAGGATAGGATAATAAAAAATGATTGAGATTCAGCTCTCAGAATTGTACATTTCTGCTGGTCTGTAATCACTCTGGTTTCTTTTCTAAATGATGTCTACTACCTGAACCAGCAGCCGGTATCATCTGAGCCCCCCATCATGTGACCCTAAATCTGAGAGAGTGCAGTGTCCTAGATCTTTCCCATTACTTTTCCCCTAGCCCAGGCATCTAGAACCTTGCCAAGAACTTCCTGGGGATAATTCTAGCAACTATTCATTCTTAACAATATCAGGAAAGTACATTCACCATCTAAAAACAAATACAAGCAAAGTCCTTTTCCTTGCATTGGCTGCTTTGTAATCAGAACTAAAGGTATTCTGAAGATTAATGTTAGAACCATACAATAAGGAGCTGGAAGGCAAATTTCTCTCTTGAATTCAACTATAATATTAGTGATTCTTACAGTGAGAATAACAGCTCATTCTAAATTAGTATCATAATACATCTTAAGGATCACATTGTAAGTTTTCTTTGTTCTGTAAGTCTAACAATCTATGATCAAAAGAAATAAAATTATGTACTTTAAACATATTTTATTTCTTATGTATTTATAATTAAGGAGGAGGAGCATCCAAAAGTCTAAAGCAAAAAAAAGAGAGAGGCAACTTAATAATGTAAGCCAAGTCAGTGACTGTGTCTATGCAATATGTGTCATCTATGACTGCCACCTCTTTGTACAGATTATTTTAGAATGACCTTAAAAAGTGAGTCCCAGCTTGTTTCTAAATTTTCCTTGTGTCAAAAATTACAACTTCAATGATCAGTTTGGGCACATCCTAAGTAAAGCTGTCTGCTTTTCCCCTCTTAGTCATAGAATACAGCTAAATGTGTTATTTGGTATGGGTCCTGCCCCCACACTTCAGGCTTCATACATGCCCGTTGCCTCATTATCCAGGATATTCTAATTACTAGCCGTTATCAAACCATTAGACAGAGTTTCTTCAGCTGGTCCCAACCAAGACACCAGTGAATTGTCACTATGGCCAGAGATTGCCCTGAAAATGCGGCTACCTGGCCCAACTCTCAAAAATGAAGGACCCACTTTGAAAATAACATCACTGTTCATGTTTGTATCTCCAAGAAAAGGTCTTCATGAAGTTCTTCTTCTTC
The DNA here is from genome assembly GCA_004023965.1 of Spilogale gracilis. Classification (NCBI taxonomy): domain Eukaryota; kingdom Metazoa; phylum Chordata; class Mammalia; order Carnivora; family Mephitidae; genus Spilogale; species Spilogale gracilis. The sequence goes on along the minus strand of PITA01000828.1, from coordinate 34,035 downwards.
TTCTTCTTTTTTTTTTTTTTCTTTTTTTTTAATCCAGCTTCAACAGCCTCTTTCTTTCCAGATGGTGCATGGAGCCAAGCCTGTCAGAGACCCTTAGTCTCCTGCTGCCTTTTAATGCTGGTCCTTGATTGCTAATGACCCCCAGCTGGACTGGATCCCCAACCCATTTAACCCCACTCTGCTGGGTCCCCATCTCATGCAGGGTGAGAGGCAATGAGAGCTGGAAGTGGGAAGGTGCCAAGTCAGCCAGGACCTGCCACCCTTTCGGAGGTAGTGGCCCGTTTCCCGGCACCATCACGGATGTCCAAGATCGCTCCAGTGGAGAGCTCCTGTTAATATGATTTTCTTTATTGTCAGATAAATGCTACCAGGTTTCTGATCGTTAATATTTTATTTGACTAAGCCAAGATAACAGAGTCCCTGAAAGAGTGTTTCCTTTAGGGTCCAAGGGTGGAGTACTGCAGATTGGATTCCCTAAAATCTGTTAGTTTGGAAACTTAAAATTAAATGCACTGGAACTGTCATTGAGCCTGGTCAGACCTAGTGGTCAGAGCAGCTCGAGTGTGTCAGTATACAAAGTCACTGCAAAGAAGCCTGAGTGAAAGTGGTAATTAATTTCCTTGTCAAGGCCTAAATCACTGTATAAGGCAGGAGATATCAATTTTCAGATATGCTGATAACAACTATATTTACTTTGTTAAGCTTGGCTTGTTTTTTTGTGTGTGTGTGATATGTTTATATAGCTTATAGCTATACTGGTCAAGTGACTCAGAGAAGTGTGATTTAAAAAGAAAAAATGGTTGATGATGTTAATTTGTCGAGAGATCCTGAGTCCTGTGGAGAGACTCAGCTCTCTTATGGCCTCCTCATGGCAAGATAACCTCCCGTGAGAATAAAGGGAAAAGGATGGTCTGAGAGGCCATCAATCTGTATATGGTTTCCATAATGGATTAAGCTCATATCAGATTGTAAGAAAACAAGGCAAAGAAGTTTAGTAGTTCTGTATGACCCAGAAGAACTAGAATCTAAACTCTTGATCAAAGCAGAGAACTGAGACCTCTGTGTCTCACTATTTTTATAAATCTTAAAGATGTACTAGATAGTTGAATAAAATTTAACTTACATTTGTACCAAGGAAATTTTTTCCACCTTGAAGCACAAAAATAGGACAATCACTCAAATATAGTTATTTTCTTTTTAACTTTATTTCCCCCAGATACTTCCTATTTTATTGGCTTTTAGAGATTAAAATGGAAAGAACCAGAGTAATCTAATTTTTCACCACTGATACTGCATTGATTCCACTTTTGCATCTCATTAATTTAATGAAAACAAAAATCACAGCTGTGATTTCATTTGGTCTATTATTCACATTCTTTACAATTACACACACACACACACACACACACACACACACACACAGAGTTGCCAATCATTTGTGCATATAATCTCCCCCAAACCAAGTCCATCATACTAATGACTGCTCTCTATATAAAAAAATATTTTAGAATTTGTGAACCTGGGTGGGTGTTTGTACAGCTGTACAGTATTAACCTGTGCACTGCAGTTTTTGCTCACAGCTGGGAAGGCTGGGTAAGATTAAAATATGGTCTTTTAGCCCATTGGTAACCGGATGACTGAGAAAGTGGTTTGAGTGGGCACCCCCTTGTGCAGCACTGCTCCTGAAGTGAATGAATCATATTACAATAAAGTTCTGGTATGGTTACCAAGAACTTTCCATCCTGAAGCCTGATTGCAGTTTGATGGGTCTTCTTTAAATTCCAGCAAGGCCAATAGGGTCCATCAGATTTAAGTCCATTTTGAAAATGAGTGGCTGGAATTCTGCAATCATAGCACCTTAAGGTTAGAAGGGACTTTACAGAGTCTCTTGGCTGATGGTTCTCTCTCTTGCTGCTTTCACACAACAAACTCTCATCAGGCTCATCTCTCACTACACACAGACACTCACACATGGGGAAGAAGCATGACTTCAGGGATAATGACCTCAAATCTCCAGGCAAGAAGATGTACAATGTGCTGCACCACCAACCTTTGTCGAAACGTTGCTCTATTGGTCCAACCCCTTGTTTCACAGATAAAACATGGCAGCCAGAAAAGTAAGCAGTTCACCTGGGTCACATACCTTAAAGTTCCAGAAATTGAACTATGCCCGGGCCTTCTGACCCCAAGTCCAGCATTGGTTTCACTACAGCTGATCTGCCCTTTGTACTAATAGCAAGAACCAGAACTAGGGTCCTCAACTTAGAAAGCAAGGCAAACTGGGGATGACTGCCCCAGGATCCCTTGCCAAGAGGAAGCAAAGACCCAGTCACAATTAGTTTACTAAAACCGGCACTATCTGGTGTCCCATATCCTCAAGCATTTGAAATGTCATTCCAATCTTCAAAGACATTCTTTCATTCCATTTTTATCTGCTTTTACCCAGGACATTGTTTCCCAGCTCCTGAGTAGTTCACTAGGTGATTTGCATCTCATTAGGAGTTTCAGAAATGACATCTCCCAGCCTACTGCCTGGCATTGTGGGTCTGCTAAGCATCAGATCAGGTCTTAGATTTTCTTCATGTTGCCATTTTTGAAAAAGCTGAATTAATGCTGTTTTTCACCAGGCAGAGATTGGGTGGCCATTTGGGCCTTAATTCCTGCCCCCAGCCCTCAACAGGGCCAAAGTTAGGGAACAGCCATTGTCAGGGATGGTATAGATGAAGTCAGTCATCCCCACAGGAAGACACCTGGCTAGAAGGGAACATTGGGAGACCTCAGAATAGTTTAAAAAGCAGTTTAAAAAATCCTAAAAGCAGAGAGGTGGGGCATGATACAAACATTCTAAGTAGACAGTGCAAAGTAAAGCAAAAAGAAAGAAACCGACAATAACCTGTTACTGAATCCGTATTACTGATTCTAAGCTTGTGCCTTTTAAAAAGTTTTTACGAGTTCCAACCCTCCCAACAGAGCTTTTGCCCTACATGTTTATGTTTGATTTAAAAGGAGTTTAGTAGGTCAGAATGGCTTTTCAGCTTTGTCATTCATTCATACCAAAACCTGCCAAAGAGCACTAAGCAATATCATACCTCAGGAAACCAGATAGCGTTTCTGTGGTCAGCAAAACTGTTCTCTTGGAATACGAAAAATGATTTTCCCAGTGTCCAGGGAAATTAGCATTTGCTTGGAGCTTAAGCCATCTGATGTGTCTTCCAGCACAAAGTGAATATCTCATAGTGCTAGGAGCCCTCCTTAAGCTGCTGCCCCTTCCCCACAATTTCTCCTACCCAACTAAAACTTCTCTGCCCCCCATACCAACTTGGTAAGATGGTGGCTAGCTAATCCGTGAAATCAGTCTAAGCTTTTAGGAGAGGTTTAAGTCCTTAGTTTTTCCAAAGCTGGCTACAAGTTAAAATCATCTGGAAGGGGATTGGGAGTGTGTGGGGGGGTGGGGGGACTGTGTTTAAAAGCAGAGCCCTACCCTTGACTAACTGAATTAGGATGTCCAGGGGTAAAGCTAAGGCATCTGTATTTTTTATAAGTTCTTCAGAGGATTCTAATGTGCGAACAGGGTGGAGAACCACTCCCATATCACCAAAATTAAGATAACCCCTTAGGAGCACCTTTTCAGCCTCGGGTGCCAGGTTTTTGCTTTTCATACATTATCTGTCATCTTCACCCCAACCTTAATTGGGTGATCATCATCACCAAGTTCAGACCTCTCGTAAGTGCTAGAGGTAGGATTCAGGCTCCAGTTTTTCTAAACCTGCTGGGTCTTTTTCTTTCACAACACTGATAGTTCTCAAAGTGTGGGATGTGGGCCTCTCGTGGTCTACAAGTTGATTTTAGATGATGGGTGAATGTGACCTTAAATAACACTGAATCATGTAAAATAAAGTTTCTCCTTTTTTCAGTTCTCAGTTTAAATTCTTCATATTAAGGAGAAAAATCATACTGTATTAATAGGTCTTAAATTCCTCTCACACTTACCTCTCCTTTTAACAACCTTTTAAAGAAGCCCATAACGTTCTGTGGGAAACAGAATCTAGTTCAGGTGTGGTAGTACTGTCTTGTTTTCATTGTATTTACTTCATGATTTACATCTATTTATGGCAAATGACATTGGCTTTCCAGTTAGCACAGAAGTGAATAAAGATTCATTTTTTTAAAAATGTGCTTAAGTAAAAAAAAAAAAAAAGGTAGTTGATTTTAAAAATACTACATGAAGAATAGTACAGGTGTCTTGAATATAGCAAAATATGTTTAAGTGGTGGTTGATGACAGAAGTTTGAGAAATGCTTTCCAACAACATGCTAATTTTCAAAAGAGGCATCTCCACACCTGCTAGTAGGAAGTCTCATCTATCATCCCATCGCAACAGGCAGGCAAAGATCATTCCTTCCAGTGTAGGTCCAGCCAGGACCTGTGAACTTAGCTGCTGCTTTTAGCTCATGAGGAATCATGAAATACAAATGGCTAAGAAACAGGGAGAGGGGAAAGATAGACACTCATCCTCTCAAGTAATCAATGAAATGCAAATCAAAACACAAATGATGTGCCATTTTTCACCTATTCAGTTACCAGACTTTATTATAAAGATGCTGTCCCATGCTGGTGAGGGTCTTCAGAAATGGGCAGATCTCAGGTTCAAGTTGTAGAAGTGTATTTGCTACATACTTTCTGGATGGCAATTGGGATAAATCATAACTTTTAAAAATATGTATATTTTTTAGCCAATTATTCAACCTCTAGAAATTTATCTTTTTTTTAAAGATTTTATTTATTTGACAAAGACAAACACAGCCAGAGAGGGAACACAAGCAGGGGGAGTAAGAGAGGGAGAAGCAGGCTTCCTGCCAAGCAGGGAGCCCCATGTGAGACTCAATCCCGGGTCTCCAGGATCATGACCTGAACCGAAGGCAGTTGCTTAACCAACTGAGCCACCCAGGCACCCTAGAAATTTATCTTAAGAAACTAACATGGATTATTATGAAAGAGCAAATAATGAAATGTCCCTCAAAGCACTACTTAGAGAAGAACACTGGAAACAATTTTCATGTAGTTTCAGTGTAGGAGATTATGTAGGTTAATCATGCATCATCCATTAAATGAAATGTCATAAAACCATTAGAAATGATGCCATTTAGACCAATCTGAAAGACAAAAAAGCTTATTCCAGGATTTACTATTGTTTTGGGGATGGGATTACAGGGTGGGAAAAAAAGATGAACTCATGTATGCTTAATTTATTTGAGCATCATGTTCATTTATTACTTTAAAAATGTGACTATGGGTGCCTGGCTGCCTCCATCGGTAGGGCATGCAACTCTTGACCTCACGGTTGTAAGTTTCAGCCCCATGTTGGGTGTAGAAATTGCTTAAAAAATCAAATCTTAAAAAAATGTAACAAATATACTATCTTTCAAGTAGGTTAATATCATGGAAAATATTACTTTATTGTTAAGTAGAGGGGGAAAAGCAATAACATAAGTGATGGAATTTTTTGTTGTTAAGTAAAATGAATGCAGGGATACCTGGATGACTCAGTCAGTTAAGGATCTGCTTTCAGCTCAGGTCATGATCTCAGGTCCTGGGATCAAGCCCTACCTTGGACTCCCTGCTGAACAGGGAGCCTGCATCTCCCTCCTTCTGCCCCTCCCCCCTGCTCATGTGCATGCTCTCTCTCTTTCTCTCTCTCTCTCCCCCCAAATAAATAAACTAATTCTTTTTTTTTTAAGATTTTATTTATTTATTTGACAGAGAGAAACACAGCTAAAGAGGGAACACAAGCAGAGGGAGTGAGACAGGGACAAGCAGGCTTCCTGCCAAGCAGGGAGACCAATGAGGGGCTCGATCCCGGGTCTCTCGGATCGTGACCTGAACTGAAGGCAGTTGCTTAACCAATTGAGCCACCCAGGTGCCCCAAATAAACTAATTCTTGAAAAAAAAAAAAAGAAAAAGAAAAGAAAAAAAGTGAATGTATAATCCCTAGAAAAAGCTTGAAAGGATATTAAGAAAAAAAAATATATAACAACAGTCAACTTTATTTTTAAGAGGCTAACTTCATCTCTATCCTTGGTAGACTAGTTTCCCCAGAGGTGTTCCAGGATAGAAGAGGCCCTTTTCCAACTGGAAGTCTTAGCAGTAATATTCTGACAGAACCAGACTGGGCCACATAACTGGAACAGATCTTAACAAGAATAGTGAATGGTCACCGTGCATTCATTCATTATTTGTTAAGTGTGTGCCAAGCCCTGAGCTATAAAATAGTTTTAGGGGAGGTTATTACCACTTCCCTAACTACTAAGAAGAAAATTCCATGTGGACAATTTATAGTTCTACCATCTTCCACAGGCACTAATTTAACTCAGGGATGTTTTCTTTGTAGCAATTTTGCAATTTTGAAGAAGATTGTTCATGACATAACATGGCAACTGGGAAAATTTGTAGCTTTCCTTTCATCTTAGAAAGGAAGATCTGAATTACATACACCCCAGGAGAAAATCTCTCTGTCTGGTTGTGTGTGTGTTTTACAAAAGCACACTGAATTCCTTAGTCCCTCCTGAAGTTAGACAGGACGAGGTGAAAACTTCTAAGAATGTCTCAGTAAAAGAATGAGCATCATAGTAAAGGCCATGGCCTAGGCTTTGAGATTTTGAATCAAAAGACCTGAGTTCTAGCCCTGGCTCAGATGGGAGACCAAAGGCGGGGTCCATGCTCCCTGGACTCAGACCCATTAGATAAAAAGGAAGGGGCCAAACCACAGAGATTTATCATCCTCCATGCCATGACTTGAAATTGAAAATATGAACTCCCAGGGTATAATATCTTCCCTCCTATTCCCTGTCAAGGCTCTGGGTATCCCCGGAATAGCCTGTGCCTCAGGGTGTATCAGGAGCAAGTGGTTTACAACATATCAGAAGATTCTTCCATAGACAGCATTTTTAAAGTAGTGCAGATTATCACAGACTGCCAATGTGGCTCTTTATGGTAAGGAAAGATTTAATATGGTCTAGTAGTGGCTCTCAACCCCGTTTGTCCATTAGAACACATCCAGGGAGAGTTGTTGTTGTTTTTTAATGTCAATGCCTAGGCCCTGATCTGGACACCAGTATTTCTAAAACTGAACAACCAGTGTAATGTAGAGAAAATGATCTTTGGGACATTTGGAAACCCAAACCCCTTTGCGTCTTAACTTGCTGTGCGATCTCTTAATCTCCCTATGCCTCTGTTAGCTCTTTGGGGTTAGTGATCCTTCCCAAAATGAGATAAAATGAAGATAGAGCTACTTTGTAAAACAAGTTGATACACAGAAATGAAATGGTAAGTGGAAGAGACATAGAGCCAGCAAAGACAAGTCATCTCATTGGAGCCAGTTCATCAAGTGTCCAGTGGAGTACCACACCACATGGTCACCCATCACTGAGGAGAAAGATTTTCCAGGTGACAGCGAGGTTTCTGTCACCCCCATCTGCCCTGAGAACTTCAGTCATAGAAATGATGTACCCCCCCCTTATGCACAGAGTTGACAGATCTCTGTAAGTAATTGCATAACTCTAATTCTGTTCGTGCCCCAGGGATGTATCTAGTAACCCCATATGGGATTTTCCATCTGTAAATCTCGAACATTGAACACTTTGCTTCACGGGGATGTTTTACTTGGCAAGTGACCCTGGGAATGCCTCATCCACACAGTGGCAACCAGATCAGCAGTCTTACTGCCCTGAACATATTCCTGCCTGCAGAGGGGCCCACAGGGAGGGCACACAGGACTGTTGTTCTCCCAGTGTGCTCTCTCCCTTTCCTCCCAGGAACCCTGCCCACTGCCAGTCCATTCCTTAGGGGCCCAGACTCCATGCTGCCCCACTAAGGAGAGGAATATTTAGGTTGTATACTCCATCCTTCCCTCACTTGCAGTGGTCCTTCCCTCATTACAGTCCTGCTAGGAAATGGATCAAAATGGCATATCTGTAATGGGTGATAAAAAGTGAAACCCTAGGGCACCTGGGTGGCTCAGTGGGTTAAGTCTCAGCCTTCGGCTCAGGTCATGATCTCAGGGTCCTGGGATCGAGGCCCACATTGGGCTCTCTGCTCAACAGGGAGCCTGCTTCCTCCTCTCTCTGCCTGCCTCTCTGCCTACTTGTGATCTCTCTCTCTGTCAAATAAATAAATAAAATAAAATAAATTTTTACTTAAAAAAAAAAAGTAAAACCCTAGGTGATAGGGAACAATCTGGAGGAAGAGCATTTGTAGCCAAAATAGCTGTAATTCAGCAAGTCAATCGGAGTGAAGAAGACGTTTCCTTCATCTCTGAGACCCTAGGAGGAAACAAGAAGCCTTGTTTGTGACTTGAAATGGTGCTGGAATTAGGGTTGCCCGATTTAACAACAAAAAACATGGAACACCCAGCTAGATTTGAATTTCAGATGAACAACCTATCACTTTTTAATACAAGTACGTCCTGAGTATTGCACAGGGTTTTATTAGGTTAAAAAAAGTATTGGTTGTTTATCTGAAATTCAGATTTAATTGGATGTTCTGTATTTGATCCGGCAACTCTAGCGTGGATATGCCTGCATGTTCAATAAAGAGAATTGAAATATGAAATTTCCAAACCAGCTGTTTGAAGTTTTGTGACTGAATTCAGCTGTTTGTCTCTCACCAGGGCTTAACCCATTATGTAGCCACGCAGTGTGATGATTTGGGGTTGGGGAATCCAGAAGCATGCCTGTCCCAGTACTCCTGACTGAGACGCCATTTACAAGTCTTCCATTTTGCAATAGACTTATCTGCAGTCTATTATATGGTGCTCGGACAAAACTCCTCAGAGAAGGATGTGTTCAGGTCTCAAATATGAAGTCAGAAGGCACAGGGGGAAAGGAAGGTGCAGGGATTCTTGAAAGGGAAAAAGACCTAATGATAAATGGCATCCATGACATAGTGTACTTTCAAAAACTGTTATAAAGAGGTCGCCCCCAGAGGTTTATAAACTAGAGTGTTGGCTTGGCTTACAAACATTTGCATGAACTAGAAATGGGCCACTTTCAGAATGTGAACATCATTGTCTTCAAATGACTCCCATACTGATGTTTATCTTCAAACTTGAATTGATAAACCAAACGAACTAGGTCAATTGCCAAATAACCCTATTATTTTGTACCTCTTAGAAGCGAACTTTTGGTTCGGAAGCCAAAAGATGGGAGTTCCAGCTTCCCCTCTGCCACTTCGAGATTTAAGTTTCTTTGCTATGTTTTCTATATCTACCGAAAGAAAGAATAATCTTGCCCTACGTGCCTCATTGACTTCTTTTCATTTTTTTTAAGATTTTATTTATTTATTTGACAGAGAGGGATCACAGGTAGGCAGAGAGGCCAGCAGAGAAAGAGGAGGAAGCAGGTTCCCTGCCAGACAGAGAGCCGGATGCGGGCCTCGATCCCAGGACCCTGAGCCGAAGGCAGAGGCTTAATCCACTGAGCCACCCAGGCGCCCGACTTCTTTTCATTTTTAAAGGGAAAAAAATTCGTGATAAACTTCTTAATGTGCACACCTATTTAGATTGAATCAATGTGCTATATGCTGTTTTGTTTTTTTCATCTTCTGAATTTTAAATTTCCATCTATCAACAGCATACCTAAACTTACCTTTGTTAGTGCCTTTGTGGGATGATATCATGCTCAGTAGTTAACTTCTCCCCAATTGCTAAATATTTTGTCATGTTTCTAGCTTTTTTCCACTATAGAAGTTCTATCATAATCCATCTTCATATAAATTGTCTCTCTCTCTCCTTCTGGTTTCCTTCACTGGGACATGTTTCTTGGAACAAGTTGCTTAGTTTGTGTTCTTTATTGTCAAGTTGCACTGTGGGCAAGGTGGAGCCTATGGGCTCATCTGTGTATGTGGGGCCATTATCTTTTGATCTTTAATTTACCCTAATTAATAGAAAAGCAGTAGTAGTTGCTTAGTTGAAGCTCTTTGTCAGGGTGGCTAAACATTTTTCAATATCTCATTTCATTAATTGTATTTCAACATGTATGAATGTGTCTCCATTCCTCCTTTGCCTCAGCCTTTCCATATTATGGTTGGCAGACTTTCGTGTGTATATATTTTTAAATTTGTTTTTATCTTTCTGATGCATTTCCTTTCATCTTAGTTTGTTACTGTCTGTCATATAGAATATTTTACTTTATTATTTATCCTATAATTGAGCCCATCCTTGTCATCAATATCTTCTTCCATAGTTAAGATAATCCATTTCATTCCCCTTTAAGCTTTTTATAGGAATATTTTAAATGTTTAACTATATAAAACACATCTGGAATTTATTGTGGCCTATGAGAATCAAAAAGCATTTTGAGAAAAGTAAACAATCTAGAATTTTTTTTAAACCTAACTTGAGTCCAATAACATCAACTTGCGACAAGTTGCTTAACCTCGTAAGACCATGTGCCCTCTACTAGACTAAAGACAGGGACCTTGTCTTATTTTTCTTTTTTTTTCCCTACAACATCTAGCAAAGTACCTTACATATAGGATAAATTTTATAAGGTCTATATTCAAGTCGTACTTTTTGCATCTTACTATGAAATTATTTAACAAACAGCATTTGTTAAATAATGATCCATTTCCCAAATATTTATTTGGTTGCTTATTATTGATCACATATCAGTGGTACTCAGATTTGTTCAATGACAAAACATTTCCAACTTATGGCATTCTGCAAAACATGCATGGAGATATTTAAGCTAAAGTAGTGAAAATTAAAACTTGATGCTAAATCAGACATCAACTTACACTAGATTCTAGTATAGTATATATACCATCAGAAACCAATAGTTGTTGTTTTTTTTTAATTTGTGGGAGAAATGTTAAAATTGAGCAGATTCTACCTAATAACTTAATTCCTTCTAAGAACAGAGAAAAAAAACACCCACCCATGGAACAGCAAGTTCATCGAGAGCAGAAGTTAAAAACCACATCTTATATTAAGCATACCCAGTTGAGAACATAAATAAAAGCTTCTGATCAAGTGTAAACACTACGTGGAGTCCAGCTGAACTGGGCTGAACTCCAGCTGAACTCAGAAACTATTAAGATCAGCCTTTTGAGTTTCTAAGGTTGGAATTCCCATAATATTAGGAAGTCTAAGGGAGAATAGATGTCAGATCTCCAGTGTGTGTTCACCCCAGCAACATTAACTCCAGGCACTTCTATTCATTAATCTATAAATCAGAGGAAATAACATGTGTCCTACGATATCACACCTTATGGACTTCACAAAGCAAGCAGGAGGTAGGTATGTTGGAACTATCAGAAAGAACCCGTTTCCATCCTGGATTCCTTGTACTCTGAGGACAATGCCAGCATGAGAGCTGGAGTCTTGCCCTCTGCACAGACTTCCTGAAGATAAGGATGGGATATCGTTAAAGGCTATTGGAACCCTCGGCAAGCAATGCGTCATTGTGCTATGCTCATTGATATGTTTCACAGAGCTTACTTTTACTTAGACCTTAACTTACAAAAAAAAACCTTGTTAAGAAAGACCATATGCTCTAGTTTTAAAAAAGAACAGTTCTAGAATAAGAGGTTAAGAGTCTAGGGTTGTATCCTCACTCTACCACTTCACCTGGGATGAGTCATTCAACATTTGTGAGCCTCAGTTTTTAGAATTTTTCCCAAAAAAAAATGGGTATTTAGAATAAATGGTTGCTAAAGTCCTATATGGTTCTAATAGTCTTGTTCAATATAGATATGTTCCAGTTCAAGAAAAGCGCAGATGCAAAACTTCATACTTAGGAAACTGATGATTTGCTATTCATAATACCCCTGGCTGAATCATTCTTCACTTAGAAAATTCCCTCCAAATTTCCCTAAATACTAGGAACCCTAGTGACGTCAAGCTATGATGCCAAGTATAAATCCTCAATTCCATTTTATGAATATGATAGACACTCAGTAGATGAAAGTTATACCTCTTCTCTAGACTGTGACATTCATGAACCATACTCTGTGGCAGCTCTGGTGTGTGTGTGTATGTTGGCAAGAAGTTAGAACTGCTAAATCCTGATTCAGATGTACTGCCAAAAGGACAGCAGATTCCACAAAAATCATCTGCTTGGAAGGGAAGTAAATCATGACTTCACTGGACACGTGCTTCTTAATTTCCAGTTCACTCTTGGTCCAGGGTTCTGAAATCAGGGCTAATACAGAGAGGCTGCTCTGTGAAGCCATGCAATTATCTTTTCCCCTTCTCCTTTATACTGTATCTCCAGAGATTGCATGGATCAATGGTACTGTTCAAAGCATTTCAGTAAATACTGGTTCAAGCCATTTTCCCTCTGAAATGTATCCCACCGAAAGGTTTGCTTCTCATCTACCCAAGTGTGTGTGTGCTCCAGATGTCTTTGAACCCTCACTATAGGATGTGGTGTAAACTCTCCCAGATTGCCTTCATTGTCCTGAGTTATCCCACTAAGCTACTACTCTGCACGCTACAAAGGCTGACCATCAACCTCTACTTCACCAGCATGGAGGAACCAATTTGCTTTCTGTCACTCTTGACTGCTGATTTGGATAAGAGCGACGAAGGTAAAGTTATCGTGGCCCTGTTTACCCTTAGCAATTCTTATGGGTGTATGTGTTTTAGGATGACATTTCTGCCAATATTAGCAGAGCTCCATCATGCCTATTAAAATGGGACATGGTTTCCACTAAGTGCATTTATGTGAAGAGCATTTTTTACCTGATCTTCCAACACCTCGGATAGTTTACAGTAAAGTTTTACTGTCTTGTTGCAGTTTCAGAAAATGGTCTTATACAGAAGCAGCGAACACCTCGCCGAAGATGTCAGCAGCCCAAAATGTTGAGTAGCCCTGAGGACACCATGTACTATAACCAGTTAAATGTGAGTTCAAAGTGGCCATAAAGCTGTTTCACTGGCTTTGTTTCCAGTTAATAATTCTGTTATTAATACCTGTTCCAGCCCCGCCAGCCCCACCCCCACTCTCTTATGCTCTCTTCTTGAACATGTGCTTAGGCTCTTTATCTGTTGCTTTCATGTCAGGATGTCTGCCTTCACGGTGAATAATTGATGTGGTTTATCAAAGACGAGCAAGATGCATGCTTCATCAGGCTCACTTGAGCCCTTTGATCAAAAAAATTATGCTGTGACTTCTGATATTATCAGCATCTGCTTGCGTTCAACACAAAATCACTTTGAATTAAAAATTAACGACTTGCTGCTTTGCTTTGACTGTGTGTTCTTGGCCCTCTCCACAGGGAACTCTAGAATATCAAGGGAGCAAGAGGAAGCCAAGAAAACTTGGGTAAATATCTGTCTTCTTAGTTCTAAGCAACTGTAAACAGAAGGGGTCCTTTGTGATATTACAGAAAATGCAAAACTTTCTAGAGAAGCTTCTAAAAATATGCAAATGGGGATATCACCCCTATTATTGACGCTGGAAACTACTTTTCACAGTAGCAGGTTTATAAAACTTGAATCTTTTCTGTCCAAAAAGGCTGAAATTGCCACCTAAAGGCAAATGTTATTTTTCACAATTATCTCAAGAAATTGTGGTTTCCCTCATAATTGCAGACGTAGCAGATTATATAAAACTCTCCCACAAATAAGAGCATTCCACACAGTGCAAATAGGCCACTTCTCACATCACCCCACCCCTGGGCCTTAAAGGTACACAAAGGAAAATCTTTGCCAATGGTTAGACACTAAGGAGTTTATGGCTCATTAGATTGTTAGTATCCTGCGAGAGAATATAGTGACAAAGGTAACTGGTACTAGCTGGGGAACTGGAGGAGGACAGGAAGGAACTTTCTGTTCTAGAGGGAACCAGAGACAGTCAACTCAATTCAGACAGACAGGTTCTAATATGATCACCACTTCCAGACATCACCAAATTGGGCCTGTTATCCGCCTGTGACCCTGAGGGGAAGGGCTCTGTGGATTAGACCTCACTTCCTGGGTTCGGGGAGACCCTGAGCTACCTACCCCAAGTTGTACTTCCCTGCCACTGGGGGGATCCAACCCTGTTCTCAGTACTGAAGCAACTTGAGCTGCTCCAGAGATGACCTTGTGGGCTTTGTCCTCTTTTTCTGGTGGATACTGAAGGCACGTACAGCGTGGAGCACTGGGTGTGGGGCATAAACAATGAATCTTGGAACGCAGAAAAAATAAACTTATTATTTTTTTTAAAAAAAGGCTTTTCTTTGTTGCAGCCAAGTCAAAGTGCTTGATGGGGAAGATGAATATTACAAATCTTTGTCACCTGTGGACTGTATTCCTGAGGAGGACAACTTATCCTGCCCTTTCCTTTCTTCCTCACCCTCGAAAGGAGCATCTTTTGCTCAGCAATGAGGTGTGCTTTCTGTCCCTCAAGTCTGTTCAAGGTAAGAACAATCATGGTAACTGTCATTTTATAAGAAAGCGCTGCGATGGGGCCAGCTTCTTTGGACACATGGTCTGGGTCTGAGCCTTACTGAATAATTTTTACATTCCTAACCACTTTCTCATATCTCCATTGCCCTCCCCACATCTGCAGTGCAGCCTGAGTCGGGCAGTTTTTCCTTTTCTCATCTCATGGGTACCTGTGGGACACTGTTCATACTGTGAATATACACAACAATAAGCATCATTCATGCCCTCAGCATCTAAGAGGATAACGGATAATCTCACCATAAGCCAATAGTGAATGCTGATGATATTTATTTTTCCTCTCACGTCAGTCCATGCAAAATCTGCCCTGTGAAATTCCAGGCCTCCTTTTCTACCTCACTTCTCCCCTGCTTTCCCCTCCTCCTTGGAGAGATGCTTCAAGCCTCTCTCCAGAGTCAGAATTCTGATGCTGAGTGTCCTCACTCAAGGTCTCCTAGGCCAGGATAATTTTTTGTGTTTAGAGGGAGAGGCCTAAATTTTTCTCTAAGGCAGATTAACCCCTCTCTTGCTAGTTATTATGCTGATAAAGCTTTGCCTCTTTACTCCCATCACCTTAGCAGCAAAAACAAAGGAGTTAGAGGGAAGGAAAATTTGTACCTGTCATTGTCTATGTCACATGGTTTAGTAAATTCCCATTCTCTGGTCAGTGGTCTCCACTAGGCTGTGAGTGATCATAGGGAAAGGATCTTGTCTTGTGCCTATCTTTGTGGGCAGAGCCTAGGGCAGTCCTGGCACGGAGTGGCTATCTAGTAAATGCCCTTAAGTGAATGGAGGGACTTCACTTAGTTACATATGTGACAGCCAAGTATCTTTCAGTTGTGTGTTCCTCATGATTAATCACTTTTCTTACACCATAAGCTCTGATTTTTCATTCCAGGTTGGGCTAGTGCTATTATAATAATGTTATACCATATATTATAATATTCAATATGATTCAATACAACAAACATCTTTTAAGCAATTACTCTATGCAAAACCAGGTGTGAGATTGCTCTAAGAGATTAAAAAAAGAAAAAACCTACAAGACCTTTTCTCTAGAACAGATGTTCTCAGCATTTTCTTTACTTTAAAATACTTGGCAGATCAAGTATTTGTCCCAGATTGTCCCAGGTTTTGAGACAAAATAACTGGAAGAAATAGAAAAAAATTGTTGTCAGAGATACAGAGGGGAGAATTTTTAATATACAGTTTACAACAATAAAATAATGAAATGAGGCATCTAAAGATCTCAGAAAATATATTTTTAAAGAGAAAGAAATAGGAAAAGCCACTTAATAATTAAACTTTACTTTTTAAAAAAATGAGCCTTGATTTTTCCTTGCATATTCACCCCAAAGATAGTGTTTATTAAGGTTTACAAGTATAGCAGAAGAAACACAAATGAACTTCATTGTTTAAAAAATATCTAGTATACGTAGCTTTTTAACATTATTTTAAGATAAGTATTTTTGGTTTTGGAGTATAACACAGGTGTACAACATAGTGATTCAACAGTTCTGTGCCTCATGCGGTGCTCACCACTCTAAGTATAGTTCCTGTCTCCTACCATACAACACATTTGACTGTATTCCTGGTGCTTCACTCTTCATCTCTGTCACGGGAAGTCAGGGCCGCATGGGTGGCTGAGTCAATTAAGCATCTGACTCTTGATTTCAGCTCAGTTTATGATCTCAGGGTTGTGAGACTGAGGCTGGGCATGGAATCTGCTTAAGAGTCTCTCCTTCTCCCACTGCCCCCCCCAACTCCATAAATGAATGAATGAATGAATGAATGAATAAATAAATATAGAGGTTGGTTATCTCTTTTTTTTTTACATTATTTTATTTTTTCAGTGTTCCAAGATTCATTATTTATGGTTCACACCCAGTGCTCCATGCAATACGTGCCTTCAATACCCACCACTGGGCTACCCATGCCCCATCCCCCTCCCTTTCAAGACCCTCAGTTTGTTTCTAAGTCCAAAGTCTCTCATGTTTCATCTCCCTCCCTGATTTACCCCAATTCACATTTCCTTTCTTTCTCCTCCTATCCTCCATGTTACTCCTTATGCTCTGCAAGTAAGTGAAACAATATGATATTTGACTTTCTCTGTTTAGCTTATTTCACTCAGCATAATCTCCTCCAATCCGGTCCATGTTTCTACAAAAGTTGGGCATTCATCCTTTCTGATGGAGGCATAATATTCCATTGTGTATATGGACCATATCTTCTTTATCCATTCATCTGTTGAAGGGCATCTTGGCTCTTTCCACAGTTTGGCGATTGTGCCATTGCTGCTATGAACATCGGGGTACCTATGGGCCCTTCTTTTCGCTACATCTGTGTCTTTGGGGTAAATACTCAGTAGTGCAATTGCAGGGTCCTAAGGTAACTCTATTTTTAATTTTTAAAGGAATCTCCACACTGTTTTCCAAAGCAGATGCACCAACTTGCATTCCCACCAACAGTGTAGGAGGGTTCTCCTTTCTCCACAGCCTCTCCAACATTTCTTGTTTCCTGTCTTGTTAATTTTGGCCATTCTGACTGGTGTAAAGTAGGATCTCAATGTGGTTTTGATTTGAATTTCCATGATAGCTAATGATGACGAACATTTTTTCACGTGTCTGTTAATCATTTCTATGTCTTCTATGGAGAAGTGCCTCTTCATGTCTCCTGCCCATTTTTTGATGTGATGATCTTTTTTTGGTTGTTGAGTTTGAGGCGTTCTTGATAAATCTTGTATATCAGCCCTTTGTCTGTAGTGTCATTTGCAAATATCTTCTCCCATTCTGTAAGTTGCCTCTTCATTTTGTTGACTGTTTCCTTTGCTGTGCAGAAGTTTTAATTTTGATGAAGTCCCAAAAGTTCAACTTGTGTTTTCTTTGCCTTTGGAGACATGTCTTGAAAGAAGTTGCTGTGGCCAATGGGTTTGTTATCTCTTAATCCCCTTCATCTATTTCACCCAGCCTGCCACCCCCTCCCCTCTGGCAACTACCAGTTTTTTCCCTATATGTATGAGTCTATTTCTGGTTTTTGTTTGTATGTTTGTCCATTTGTTCATCTGTTTTGTTTTTTAGATTCCACGTGTAAGTGAAGTCATATAATATCTGCCTTTCTTTGACTTATTTTACATCCCTCTAGGTCCATCCATGTTGTCACAAATGGCAAGATCTCATTCTTTTTTATTGTTGAGTAATACTCCATTACATATATATAATACACATACACACATATACACAGTACTTCTTCTTTTTCCATCATATATCCATGGGTGCTTAGGTTGCTTCCATATCTTAGCCATTATAAATAATGCTACAGTAAACATAAGGTTACATAGATCTTTTTGAAATAGTGTTTTCATTTTCTTTGAGTAAATACCCAATAGTGGAATTACTGGATCTTAGGATGTTTCTATTTTTAATTTTTTGAGGAACCTCCCTACTTTTTTCCACAGTGTTTGCACCAATTTATATCTTCAGCAACAATGCATAAGGTTTCCCTTTGCCCCATATCCTTGCCAACTCTTACTATTTCTTATCACACCATTCTGACTAGTGTGATATGATATTTCTTGTTTTGAAAATTTTACTTTTATCATTGACTTGTCTACTTTTGATCTGCTAATATTAGCTGTTTTCCAAACTGTTGAGTAAAAGTGTTCCTAACTTCCCATTTGTCTGTGCAATATAATAGTTATCTGCCTTGTTTCTAATTAAATATTTCCATAAATAAATTAAAAGGTAACAAATCATTATAAAATTATAATTAAGAAGCTCTGCAGTAATTAGGCATGGCCATAGCTCTAACTCCTAACAGTATTTTAGAAATGGGGTTCACTATTAGCTACACAATCTACAGATTATAGATGTGATCCTGGGTCTAGTCAGAGTGCCACAAACTCAGGAAACAATTCTTAGATCAAGTATTTGAGAATGATGTAACTTGGAATCTCATAAATGTCCTGTTAGATTTATCAAAGAAATATGCATATGGCAAAAACAAACAAAAATTAGGATCCCAGAGTGTTTATAATGGAAATCTATCTTCTTCTCCCTGTCCCTACCTTAGTCCCTCCCCACTGAAGCAACCATTTTTTATTATGTCTAATTCTAATTTTTTAATGGTTCCCATCATGTCTGTGAATAATTTACTTCCATTTTCTTGGTTTATCATTTTCAATACTATTTACTGTCTCCCTCTGTGAAAGATGTGCATTTATTTCAATTCTCTCCCCCTCCCTTTCTTCTTCCAGTGCTTATAATTTGATGTTTAAATTGTTGTCAATTACCTTTTGAACTTTAAATTATATAATTAAACACCTATTTTTGTATGTCATTGACTTCAGACAGCATCTCTGCAAGAATACCTGATGTGAAGAAAAACAACGAGGTGAAAGATACTGTCAAGACAAAATAACTGACCCTGGACAAAATAGAAATCATTCTGCGAATACAACAGTTTTTAAAAGCTTCACTGCAAACTGTTGGTGTTCATGTTGTGAGCTGCTGGTTTTTCTTCCATTTTGGCTTATCTGAAGATATGCCTCCATCCACTTTAACTTTCTTTATTTTTAAATGTCATGCAAATACAGAAAAAGGC
The DNA here is from genome assembly GCA_004023965.1 of Spilogale gracilis. Taxonomy (NCBI): domain Eukaryota; kingdom Metazoa; phylum Chordata; class Mammalia; order Carnivora; family Mephitidae; genus Spilogale; species Spilogale gracilis. The sequence goes on along the minus strand of PITA01000828.1, from coordinate 15,011 downwards.
ACAAGCAGAAGATTCAACTCAATAAGTTATCAGAAAGTAAATGTCTACGTAACTGCCCTTTTAGTCAAGTTCTCTAGGTAACCACTCCTACAGATTGAAGGATATTAGATGGTATCTGTATAAATTCTCTGTGGGCCCACTGGAACATTGTCAGCACACTATAAGTCTCCCTCTGGTCTATTGCCGATCACCCACCTCTCCAAAGACAAGCACCCTCATGACTCTCCTTGGTTTTCTTTATAATTTTACCTCCTTGGTTTTCTTTATAATTTTACCACTTACACACATCCCTAAACATTATAGTTAAATTTTGCCTCTTAGAGTTAGGTTCTGAGAACTTCATATAAATGGAATCATGTAGTATACAATCTTTTGGGTTTTGTTTCTTTTATTCGGTGTTATATTTGTGAGATGCATCTATTTTGTGAAATATAAATGTAGCTCATTTATTTTCAAAACAGTGTGGCATTCCAGTACATGAATATGGCATAACTGACTTAGCCATTCTGCTTTTGATAGACAAATATGAATTATTTCCAATTTGGGGCTATTCTGGACATTGCTACTATTAGCATTGTTGTATGTCTCTTGGTGTCTATTTGCATGCATTGTTGTTGGCTGTTGTCTTAGGATTAGGATGGCAGAGTTCTAAGGTACACACATCTGCACTTCAGTAGGTAATACCAGACCATTTTCCTAAGTGATTTTATCCATTTACAGTCACACCTGTGACATAAAAGAGCTTCCATTATTCTGTATTCTCTCTGATTCTTGCTATCATCCATCTTCTTCATATGGACGCTCTGATGGGTATATATTAGAATCTCACTGTTGATTTATAGCTTATATATTCCTGATTAATAATGATATTGAGCACATTTACATACTTTAGTGGCCATTTTAGATAACTTCTTTTGTGATAGGCTCAGTTTAATTTGGGTTAATTATATTTTTTCTTTTAATTTGAAGAAACATATTATATGTTGTTAGTTATATATGTTGCAAGTACTTTCTCCACTAGATGACCTGTATTTTCGTCCCCTTAAGGTATAAAAAAAAAATTTGTAATGTTAACATAATACAACTTATTGGTCTTTTCCTGTTTGATTAGTACTTTTTTATAGCTTATTAAGAAATCTTATCCACCCCCAAGATCATAAAAGTATTTACCTTTAAGATTTTCTGGAGGTATTATTGCCTTGCCTTTCACATTTATATCCTCAACCCACCCAGAATCAGTTTTGTGAATGCTGTGTGGTAAGGGACAATTTTTATTTTTTCTAATAATGGATATTCAGCTATCAAAGGCCCACTTAATGAAAGGCCATCTCTTTTATACTACTCTAAAATACTACCATTTACATAAATCAAGTAATCATGGATCTGTTCTCAGATTCTGTATTCTGTTCTCTTGACCTATTACCCTTGCTGTAAATCATCTACCTTTATAATAAGCTTCGGTATATGACAGAGCAAGTCTTCTAACATGGTGTTTCTTTTCTAAGAGAACCTTGATTAGTTTGGGCTCTTTGCATATTATAGATTCAAATAGTCAACTTAAGAAAAAAAAAAAAACTGTTGGTATTTCCTTGGAATTATCCTGAGTCTGTAAGTCAATTTAGAAGGAATTGTCATGTCTACAATACTGAATTTTCCAAACTGTAAACATGGTATATCCTTTTACTTACCTAGTTATTCCTTCTCTTCCCTTAATGATTAATAATTTTATCTGTGAAATTTTACACATATTTTCTTAGTTTTATCCTTGTGTACCATATATAATTTTATAGTATTTTTTAAATTTTTAACTGTTTGTTGCCTGTTCTAGATTAAATATTTATGTCTCCCCACAATTCATATGCTTAAATCTAATTCCCAGTGTGATGGTATTTGTTGGTGGGGTCTTTAGGAGGTGAGTAAAGTCATGAGAGTAGAGCCCTCATGAGTGGGATCAGTACCCTTTTAAAGAGACCCTAGAGACCTGGCTTGCCTCCACCACATGAGGACACAGTGAAAAGATGGCTATCTATGAACTAGCAAGCAGATGCTCACAAGACACCAAATCTACGGGCACCTTGATCTTGGACTTCCCAGACCTTCAGAACTGTAAGAGATAAATTTCTGTTGTTTAAGCCACCGAGCCTATAGTTTTCTGTTATGGCAGCCCAGAACAGACTAAGACATTGCCATTATATGAAAGTGCAATTGATATTTTATATTTGAGATCCATCAACTTTACTGTCATTAATTCCAATAATGTTTCTAGATATTTCTAGATTTTCTACATATACAGTTTTACTCTCTGTAAATAACTATAGACATTTTATTCCTTTTTCATACTTCATACTTCCTTTTATACTTTGCTTTTTTCTTGACCTACTGTCTGTGTTATAATGTTTTTGTTGCATTATAAACCACCCCAAACTATTTCTTACATGTCTGTGGTTGGCTGACTGTTTCTGCTGATTTGAACTAGTTTTGCCAGGACTCATTTGTGCATCCGCAGTTAGCTACAGGTCAGCTAAGCACCTTGCTAATGCTGACTGGGTTTCTTACATATGTAGGGCCACAGCAAGGACAGCTCAGCCAACTTAGTTCTATTCAACATGGTCTCATCCTCTAGTTTGTTACTATCCCCAGGGGCAGTGCCAGAGTCTATGAAAAAGAAAGGGAGAAGGGAGGAGAGGGAGAGTGAGAAAGAGATCTCTTGAGGCTCAGAACTGGCACATTGTCAATTTAGCCATATTCTTTTAACCAAAGCAAAATACAAAGCCAGCTCAGATTCAGGGCAGGCTTCAGAGTCCCATTACATTGCAAAGGGTGTGGATATAAGGAAAAGTAGAGAATTGGAGTCATCTTTTTTTTCTTATTCAAAATACCATGCTGACCTGGCTAAGATTTTCAGTACAAGGTTGCTTGAGAGGGCTAATAGTAAGCACTCTTGCCTTTTTTGCAGTCTCAAAGACGAAATCTTTTAGTATTTTATCATTAATTGTAGTATTTGCTGTTCCTTTCTATTCTCAAGAGGGTTTTCCCCCTTATAAGTGGATGTTTGATTTTATCACATGCTTTTTTTATATATATTTAAATAATTCTATGATTTTACTCCTTTATTTTGTTAATGGTGTGGTTGATATATTCATATGGATCATAATGTTAAGTTCATACTGGTTTTCTAATATGAAAGCAGCCCTGTATTCTTGCAATACATACAACTCTATTGTATTATATTATCCTTTTACATTTTGCTGCATTTGATTTGTTCATTTAAAAAATTTTATATCTGTGCCCATGATGAAATTAACACATTAAATTCTTAATTCTCATAATATCCCTACTTGCTTTTCTCTGGAAGAGTTTGTGTAAGAATGACATTAGTTCTTTCTTAAAATCATTTTGATTCATGAGGGGAGCTACCTGTGCCTGCAGTTTTTCATGAGGGAAAGTTTTAATTATAGAATAAATTTCTTTAATAAATTAGGACTACTCATCTTCCATTTCTTCCTGTGTCAGTTTTGTTAGGTTTTAGTTTTCTAGAAATTTGTCTGGTTTTCTACATTGTCAAATTTGATTAGAATTATTCAAAATATTTCCCTTTTTTTAAAGATTTTATTTATTTGACAGACAGAAATATAGCTAGAGAGGGAAGTGAGAGAGGGAGAAGCAGGCTTCCTGCCAAGCAGGGAGCCCAATGTGGGGCTCAATCTCAGGTCTCCAGGATCATGACCTGAGCTGAAGGCAGTCACTTAACCAACTGAGCCACCCAGGTGCCCCTCAAAATATTTCTATAGATATTTTTAATATTGTAGAATCTATAGTCAGATACCCTTTTTCCTTTTGCAATGGTGATAATTTGTGTTTTCTTTTTCCTTAACTATTCTTGCCAGGTCTGCCAATTTTATTAGTGCTTTAATGGAAATAAGTTTTGATTTTGTTCATTTTTTTTCATTACCTATTTGTTTCTTACTTCACTAACTTTTGCTCTTAGGCTTATTATATTTCTGCTTTGATAAAATTCCCTGTTATTTTTTTCTGATTTCTTGGGATCTTAAGCTTTCTTTTCTAATATATTTATTTAAGCTATAACTTTCCCTCTAAGTATGGAATTAGCAGAAAATGGAAGGTGTTTTTATCATTCAGTTGTGATTTCTTTTTAAACTAATAAGATTTTCAGAAATTTATTAATTTTTAAACATACAAAGATTTTCTCCTATATTTTTCTTGTTGAGTTCTAGCTTAATTATTCCTATGGCCAGAGAACAAATTTAATTTTATTTCAAGACTTAGATTTTTTTTTTTAAGATTTTATTTATTTAACAGAGAGAAACACAGCCAGAGAGGGAACACAAGCAGGGAGAGTGAGAGAGGGAGAAGCAGGCTTCCAGCTGAGCAGGGAGCCTGATGTGGGACTTGATCCTGGGTCTCCGGGATCATGACCTGAGCCGAAGGCAGTCGCTTAACCAACTGAGCCACCCAGGCGCCCCAAGACTTAGATATTTATTGAGACTTTATGACTTAGCATATGATTTTTTTGGTAAAACTTTCATAAATATTCCATATATACTTAGAAATAAAGTATATTCTACAGTCTTCTATCCATGTACAAAAGGTCTGGTTTGTTAACTGTCATCTTTTCCATGCTCACTGGTTTTGTTTTGGTTTTTTTTAGTACTTTTTCTATTAGATAAAAGGTATATGTTAAAATATCCCACTATGATTATGAATTTGTCTATTTCTCCATTTAGTTTTGGCTATTTTTTTCTCTATGTATTTTAAGCCTATATTAGGTACATATACATACTTTTATCTTTTTTTTTTTTTTTTTGGCTACCCAAGAAATTACAGTATACATTCTTGACTTAACCAAAATCTAATATTACTTAGTACTCTTACCCTCTTCTTGGGCAGTCCAAGAATTCAGGGACCTTAAAACACTAACAATAACTCTATCTATGTTATATATTCCTCCTTAATTATATTGCTCCTATTGTGGTACTTTTTTTTTAAGTGGGCTCTATACTCAATATGGGGCTCAAACTCACAACCCCAAAATCAAGAGTCATATGCTCTACCTGAGAAGGTGCCCCTATTGTGGTGTGTTTTAATTTCATATATATTTTAAATCCCACAAAATATTATTGTTGTTTTCATTGCTCTTCATTTCTTCCTACATCTCAGACCTTTGTTCTGAGATCCATTTCCTTCTGCCTAAAGAGCATAATTAGTGTTTCCCTTACTGTGAGTTGCTGCTATAAGCTTTTGTTTAACTAAGAAATGTCTTTATTGCATCTTAACTCATGAAGGATAGTTTTGATGAGTGTAGAATAATATATTGGCCATTATTTTCTCTTAGAACATTAAAGAGCCCTTCATTATCTTCTGGTTCTTGCTGTATCTGATGAAAAGACACTGTAATTCAAATTCTTGTTCCTTTGAAGGTAATCTTTTTCCCTGACTGCTTTTAAGGTTTTCCTTTTTCTTTGGTTTCTAGAAGTTTTAATCTGATGTGGTTCTTATTCTCTTGGTTCTTATTTATTATGTATTAGAAATTATAGTCATGAAATTGTGAAGATAATTTGAGACCCAGGATAATATTCCCTTCCTCCATAAAACAGTAGTATTTTGCTGGGGCCATTAATAAATCAGGACCACTTTAATCCACCTGCAGAGCCTATAATCATTTGAAACTGACCTTCAATCCTTCTAAGAGCAATCTATGTCTACTTCAAGAGTAGAGCTCTTTCTCATCCCAAGTCAGGGTGTGTGTGTATGTGTTGGGAAAATAGATTTTTAAGACTTCAACATTTACCCCCTTGTCTTCCCCCTGCTTTTCAGCCTCACAGTTTTTTAGTTGCCTCTTCTGGAATTGGAAAATGCCTGCAAAGAAAAGTTCCCCCCAGTGCCAAGTTCTTCTCTCAGAATTTCTGTTTTTTTCTAGACCTTGATTCAATACTTTTTTCATTCTCTTGCTAGCTTTCCAGTGCCTTAAATCAGGCATATTTTAAATTTTGTCCTAATTTACTATTTGGCTCAGGGAGAGTACACTTTGAACTACCTAGTCCTTTATTACTGAAACCAGGTGACTTCTTCTATCCATTTTTCATCTTCCAAAAATATATTGAAATATCTCTTCCCTTGATCATTCTCTCTCCTATTCTCATTATTATTGTGAATTTATTCTCCTTAGTTCTGCCTTTCTGCCATTTAAATGAGATCTCAGGAAATAAGAGATACAAATGTGTGCATGTTGTATCTGCCATGCTGTAACCTATCCTATTTAATAATTAAATTTATAAAGTAAATATTTTACAAATATTAGTATTTGAACTATTATTCTTATAATAGTTAATTATTAAAACATAATGCACATACCATACAACTCACCATTTTAAAGTGTACAATTCAGTATATTTGAACTATTAATAATGAATTATTAGTTTCACATAATTAAATTCCAGATAGTACTATTTTAAGACGGTACTGATGTAGGAGTTTACAATATAGAAGAGGATATATGACACATCCATAAATATATACAGTAGTAAGTGGCAGAGTAAGTAAGAGCAGAGAGGGAGCATAAAGAAATGTTTCATGAAGGAATCAGCATTTAACCTGAATCTTGAGTGTTGGGTAGAGCAGAGATGGGCAGAGGTAGAACAAACTGGCATCCCATTAAAATAAAACACAGGGCGGCTGCTAGCCCTTGATGTGAATTAGGAAAAAAAAGTACCTCCCCACCCCTATTCTAAGCATCTTTGTAGAACTAGAACAACTAACTAAGTGTCCTGGAAGAGCCCAGTCAGCCTGAGGCATCAGGAAAATTCAGGTCCTGTTCTGGTTTGACTGGAGCATAGAAAGTAAATAAGAGGTAAAACTGTAGAAGTTGTTTATGGAGGACTTTGAATACTGTGCTAAGGAGTTTGTTCTGTGTTTACTGGGCAACAAGAAATGACTGGGGATTATGTTCAGAGGAATGCCATGAACAGCTGGAATTTGGAAAAAAGCTTGTTGGCAGTATTGCAAAGGAGCGAGAAGTGAAAGGCAAGGAGATCAGTTGGAAGACTTATGTGGTGGCAGTTCAGCAAAAGGTATTAAAGACCAAAGCTAGAATGATGGAAGAGAATAAAAGAGGTGTGGACCCAATACATCCTGTAAAAATATCATTTGCAGATTGGGTAGTAAGAAATGGGGAAGTAATGGGTGAAGGAAAGATAAATTAAAGGTGATTCCTTGCAGAAGAAATGAGTTGAAATCTGGAATTTATCTGCAGTTTATCAGCTGGGTGACTGGAACAGTCACTTTAGTTTCCTGTGCCAACTGGCTAATTTTCCAGAAACACAGTGGTAAAAAGAAGGAAAGAGAAAGAAAGGTGATTCAGGGGGCTGCAGGATTGGTCACATTTGTCAGATGGAAACAGGTGGAAGAGAAGGATTAGGATTAAGGTTTACACTGAAGATGAGTGAAAGTAGTATTTTTATGTTAATAGAGTAGCTGAGATTCAAAGCTAAATAAAAATCAGTGTAGTAACTGGACTTTGAATACATGTTAATCATTAAAACAGTTTTAGAAAGGTGGTGTGCCCAGAGCTGTGTTTGTTGGGTTTTCACACTGCCAGTGTTGATATGTGAGATGTCATAATGTATTTATTGTCAGTTCCCCAATGACAGTTAAAAATAACCTTCAAGAGAAAGGGACTGTAATATCATATATACTACTTACATATATTTCAAAGTTCAGAGACTATGCCTAAAAGAAATGTTTGGGGATTCCTTTTTTTTTTTTTTAATTTACGTATGATGCTTCTTTTCTATGTAGCCATTGTCGAATTACATTAGTCTTCATCCTAAGTCAAATTTGTCTGAAGTAGAAATTTTAGAGAGATGTTGAGATATTTCCTCTTAAATATTTTCTCTGTATCCATAACTCACTCACAGTACCACATATAATCACACCCAGTGGTCTGAATCTTTTGATCCATTGATGGTGTCTCGGTAAAGTCATGGACTGGTTATTTCAGGTTAACTGATTGAATGTCTAACCCGGTCATCAGTTCAGACTGCGTCTCTCTGTAAACAACAGTTTGGCAGTTTAACCGAAGTGCCTAGCCAAATCATGTTTTCAGTATGCTCAGCTTCTGATAAAGAAAGAGAAGGATTTTGTGCGTTTATACATGACATAACAGGAACTAGTGAAACTTATTAATAAAATGAGAACTTGGGAAGGACCTATTCTTATTATTCAGTTGGGTAATGTTTTCCACTTATGTGAACCTCTGATATTTACTATTCTGCAAACCAGCCCTTTGATCAATGACAGCAAAGAATCTTTTGAGTCACACAATTTTTTTAAGTAGGTTCCATGCCCAGTGTGGAGCCCAGTGCAGGACTTGAACCCATGACCTTGAGATCAAGATCTGAGCTGAGATGAAGAGTTGGACACTCAACTGAACCACCCAGAATGTTTTCCTCACTCATGCTGTCTTGTAGCTTTACTGGGCCATATATCATTCAAAATAAAAGGAGAGGAACAAAACTAAAGCAAACAACATAAGGTTTATTGGCACTCATATTACAATGTTAAAAGCAAAGAAAATATTTCTGCCAATTAACTTTCCCTTGTTAACACTGGATGGTTGGCTGTCACTTGCCACATCAGTCTAGGGACATAAAAATGACATATCACTGCTCTGTACACCTAAACATTCTACTTTAGAACAATAAGACTTAGAAAATACTAGACCAACACCACTCTTTTTACAAATGACAGAGCAGACGACCATTGACTTACCCAGGGGTCACACGGTGAGTCAGTAACAGAGTAAAGACAAAAATCTAGGTTAGTTTATTCTATATTCTGGAGTTTCTGTACGGAACTATCCAGCTTCCCAATGATGCCATATGATCTAGGACTCGCCCCATTTACACACAAGTTACTTGGTTCTAAGCAGATAATTTGCTTAGAAAAGAGATGTCCTTCTTGCCAAAAAAATTTCCCTAACTAATTCTTCCAAGATGAAAAATGTTTGATGCCAGGCCTTTATTTCAATAATAAAACCATTAAAGAAATAAAAACATTTGACACATTTATTTTTTTTCTCCTTTTTTTTTTTTAGAGGGGCTGAGCCAAAGAGCAAAGGGAGATGAAAAGAGAGAATCCATGCCCAATGTGGAGCCCGATGGAGGCTCAGTCTCACAATCCTGAGATTGTGACCTAAGCTGAAATCAAGAGTCAGACACATAACGGACTGAACCATCCAGGCCCCTCTTAACGTACTTATTTAATGCAATTTCACTGGCATTCTCCCATTTAGTCTTCACACCAGCTATACTAAGTAGGTAAAAAGCATAAATGGGAAGCTCAGAAAGGTTATGTTACCTGACATGGTCAGAGAGCCAGTAGAGGGGAGCAATATGCAAATCCAGCCATGTCAGAGTCCCAAACCAGGTTCCTTCCAGGAACCAAGCAGCCTGCATGTCACTGTCCTTTAAGGAATGCTGACAGTCCAGTGACTGTCTGCCCAGGGTCACAGTAATGAAAATACCATTTAATATAGAATATGCCAAGGATTTCATTGGATGTTTATCTGAGAACAATATAATTGACACATATTGAATAGTTATTATACACCAAGTCCTATGCTTGACTCCTCTTGCTCCATTCAACCTTCCCATTAATCTATTAGATATATGTTGTCATTGTCATTATGCCATTGTGATAGGCAAGTTTCAGTGACATGTCCAAGACCCTGCGGTTTGATGGCACCGGGATGTGAACCCAGGCAGTGTGGCTTCGGAGTACCCCCCTAATCCCTACTCCATGCTGCCGTGTGACACCAGCAACCGCAGCAAGAGGCCTGCAGAGTGGGTCAAGGGGCGACTCGGTCGAGGACATTGAGTAGATTACCAAAGGCTTAACTGAAGCCAAGTTGAGAAGAAACTTGAACCAAATATGGGTTTATAAAACAAGAAATTATTGGAGGTCTTGAGATAGTACAGAATAGCCTTGTTGGAGATTTCCAGAGAAATTCCTGATTTCTTGGTGATACTTAACAAGGCAGTGGGAAAAATGGCGGTAAGCTTCTGTGTGGAGAATCACCTGCACCATCTTATATCCTAAAGAATGCAAAACATTATTGTTGCAATTTACACTTTTGTGTAATAGGTTTCTCAAATGAGTTAACTTCTGAGAGCTGGTCCTGAAGCAATGCAACAGGAAAAATAAGTTTGCTGGGGACTGATGGGCAGTAAGAAATGAGGGGCATGTTGTGCAAAGACATGCATGTAGTGCGAAGAGGGCCCACAAGCAAAGGGAAGCTGGAAGGGAAACTGGAAAACTCTGGAAAACTCTGGAGAAAACTCCACTGGCTCTCAATTCTGACTGCCATTCTGACTAAAAACTTAAAGGTATACCTGGGTGACTCAGTTGGTTAAGCGACTGCCTTCAGCTCAGGTCATGATCCTAGAGACCCGGGATCGAGCCCTGCATCAGGCTCCCCGCTCAGCAGGAAGCCTGCTTCTCCCGTCTCACTCCCCCTGCTTGTGTTCCCTCTCTGGCTGTGTTTCTCTCTGTCAAATAAATAAATAAAATCTTTAAAAACAAAACAAAACAAAAAAACCCTAAACTAAAAGACCTGGTCCAATATCCAGCTAATAGAGTAATAGAACTCTAAATACATACTGTCTCTCTTCTTAAGTCATTCATTCAAAATACCATGCTATTCCTATGTCACATTAATTTCATTCATTCAAAATAGCATGCTATTCCTATGTCACATTAATGTTTGGTTAACAGTCACTTCTGCTTTCATTCACAGAACATTCAGACTGAAAAAAATCAATATCTCATCAGCCTTTCTCCTCGGCTATCCGCTGTTTAATATCCAGGGAGAAAAATAAATAATACCAAATTTCTCAACTACTAAAATGCAGAAATTGTTCCTAATCTTGGCCATGCAGAGAAATGGTATTTCTCAAGGCTAAGTTTTGACAAGCCTATGGGTCACTTCTGGCCCACAACCTCGTTTTATGAATAAAGTTTTATTGGAGCAACACACATAACCATTCATTTACATATTGTCCATGGCTGCTTTCACACTACAATGGGAGGCTCCCAAAGCCTAAACTATTTACCCTCTTGCCCTTTACAGAAGTTTGCCAACCCCTGCTCTAGACTGTTACCTATTAAACTGGAGGAAAAACTTTTCTAACCACTTTCCAGCCACTCTGGGGGGTGGGGGAGACACTGAATAGGTTTGGCCTTGTGAAAAATCCTCAGACAAGATTAGGCGGTAATATGGTTCTATTGTTTTTTTTCTTAAGTTGTATGATTAATACTATACTATATAAATGGGTCTATGGAGTATGAGCTCATGATATAATTCTATCTAACGAACCATGTATTGATCAATAACTGAGAAGAAGGAAGGCAGTATGGAATGCTTAACAGAGCACCAACAACCCTTCAGGAAAAAAAGGGGGAGGCTGAAACAGGGTTGAAGAGGCTGGAGAGAGAAAGAGCAGAGAGATTCCTTTCAAAGCTGCAGTTCCCTCACCTGGTGAATTAGGGCATTAGACTTTGCTCTGGAGCCTATGGTTGGGTTTCTAAGGACTCTCAGTCATTAACTTCCTTGGCTTTTCCAGAACCATCACAAAATCCTAAGACCTTATGTCCTGAAATCCAGCATCCAGCATTCACTCCCAGCTTTGGATGTGTTACTAAACGGCACTGACAACAATCATCCAACCACTGAAGTGTCCATTCAGTGTGCTAGATCTCTCCAGTCACTTATGTGCAATATGTCTGAATGATTTAACAACTTTTAATTACTAGCAAATCTACATCTTTTTCACCAATACTAAACACAAGGTTAATATGATGAGATACTGTTCTCCTCTGAGCATGGCAAGATTCCAAAGTTCTAAACCTTAGCAGTATATTCTTAAGAACTAACTGCAAACTAACCTATCCATTTGGGGTCAAGTTAAGAACATGAAATAATTGGGCATGCAACTGGGCAGCTATAGATTTTTGACAGTCATGGCAAGTAATCACATGACCAAATAGCTCGATTGAGATTGAAAAGTTGTCATAGGTCTCTGAAGAGGTGTGAAAGAAATAATCTGTGTATCTCTTTATGTATATATTCTGTAGCTGGAAATGGGGTTTGAGTTTATCTTAAAATATATTCATGTATCCAGCAAATGTGTGTTAAATGACTACTCTAGGGATGCCTGGGTGGCTTAGTTGGTTAAGCATTCAATTCTTGATTTCAGCATGGGTGTGATCTTGGGATTGTGGGATTGAGCCCAGGATTGAGCCCATCATCAGGCTTCACACTCAGCACAGAATCTGCTTGTCCCTCTCCCTCCACTTGTCCCCCTGTGCTCTCTCTCTTTCTCTAAAATAAATACATAAAATCTTTCAAAAAATGTTAAAAATAAATAAATGACTACTCTATGCCAGGAATTAAACTCACACCTCTAACTATGCAGCTACACTGTATATAAAACCCTTACGTTATTTTGTGTTTCTCTTATCTCCATGTTCTTGTTAAAATAAGTCACACTAGGGGCGCCTGGGTGGCTCAGTTGGTTAAGCGACTGCCTTCGGCTCAGGTCATGATCCTGGAGCTCCAGGATCGAGCCCCACATAGGGCTGCCTGCTCGGCAGGAAGCCTGCTTCTCCCTCTCTCACTCCCCTTGCTTGTGTTCCCTCTCTGGCTGGTTTCTCTCTGTCAAATAAATGAATAAAATCTTAAAAAAAAAAAAAAAAGTCACACTAAGCAAATCCTGTGATTTTTCTGCTAATACAGAGCTGATTATTTGAGATTGTCACATAAAGATTAGAGGGGAGAAATCACTTCCTGCAAGAACATCAGAGGCATTATTCACTTTCACCTAATAACGTTAGCTCCAGGAGGTCAGAATGTCACATCATATTTAAACAATACTTTATGATAGTGCCTACTTTCCCCCATCCCATTGACAGCTGGAAAGGAAGGTGGCACGTTTAGCTTCAGGATATGTGCGAAAAATCCCTGAGAATTAAAGAATGGGATGAGGGGGTCAGAGAAACTTAGTTGTCTCCTTTATCTCTTATCTCTCAGAGAACAGAGAAAAGTGAGAGCCACTTTTCCTTCTTCAGAAATAAAGGAAAGGTCAGAGGAGGTTCTTGGGGACCCTCCCAGGAGAAGTCAGAATAATGGGTGCTAACCCAGTGCTTCTCCAGGCACCTCTGGCTTGGAATATCAGAGCCATTGTGGGGAAGCTTGCTAAAGATGGCCTTTTCCTGGGCCCAACTGGACCTAGGTGAGCAGAACCTCTGGAGATCATGTGAGGGAAAATCTCTACCCCAAGTGACTCCTGTGCACAAAAAAGTATGAGAACCCCTCCTGCAAATCTTTATAGCTTGAGTTAATTCACAAGTCCTTCATTTTGAATGAACTGAAACATTGATGTAAGCCAGCGTAGAAGATATTAGAGTGGAGTTTATTAAAACTCTCAAGTCCTTAAAGCACCTTCTTGAGAAACGAAAATTAACCTTGGACTGGGTGTCCCATTTTCTCCCTTCCCACACTCCTCTTTCCAAATTTCCTCAGTCTCCCTCCCCACTCCTCTGTGCTTCTGTTCTTCCTTTCTTGCTATCAGAAGAGGTTTTAGAGCTAACAACAAAGCAACTGTAGCAGCAAGCACACAAAGACTAAAGGTGAGATGTGGCGCAGGAGTAAGCATTTCCAACTCAAGGCTAACAAAATGGCCCCAAAGAGAGAACAGTAGAGAGGGCAAAGTATTTGCGTTTCTGTTGTAAACCTTTCCTCACTATTTAAATATATATTACCTTCTGTCTGTAAAATTTAACAAGACTGGAAAGTTTATCCCTGAAATAGGAACTTCCTTCCAAATTATCTCAAAGCTCAACTTCTTAACAATCATCACTGCAGCATGTGCTGTTATCCCACCATGAGAACAGGATTGCACCCCAGTCCCTCTTTCGAACATATTCTTGTGTTGTCTAAGCAGACTGATACCCAGTGGTCCCTTCCATCCTCAGCCTGCTGCTCTCAGAAGCCTCTTGCTCCATTGGCAACTCTTCCATCCATGGCTGGTCCTCCCTCTACCTTCCTAACCTACCTATTATCCCTACTCACCTTGTACACACTCTGCCTGGTTTTAGAAAGAGACGCTCTCCAATTTCATGCCATCTATAGGAGATAGCAAAGACACCCCAATCAGATGTTCAACTGTAAACACAGCTCTTTCTTGTTCCTCTCTTGTTCCTCTCTCTGACCTTCTCTTGTTCCTCTGTCTGAACTGCCTTTAAGTGTACAATTTTTCTCCTAGGCTCTTTACTTTTCTCTAAACACTGTCCTTTCCATACATTATTGAAAATATTTCCCAAATGAGATAGAGTTTCCTTTAGGGACATTAGGTTAAACAAAAGGCATTTAGGGTGCCTGGGTGGCTCAGTGGGTTAAAGCCTCTGCCTTCAGCTCAGGTCATGATCCCAGGGTCCTGGGATCGAGGCCCACATTGGGCTCTCTGCTTGGCGGGGAGCCTGCTTCCTCCTCTCTCTCTGCCTGCCTCTCTGCCTACTTGTGATCTCTCTCTGTCAAATAAATAAATTATTTTTTTAAAAAAAGGGCAATTATATGTGGAAAACCCAAAAGACTCTACCCCCAAACTACTGGATCTCATACAACAATTTGGTAATGTGGCAGGATACAAAATCAACGCGCAGAAATCAGTTGCATTCTTATACACCAACAACGAAAAAATAGAAAGGGAAATCAGAGAATCGATTCCATTTACTATACCACCAAAAACCATAAGATACTTAGGAATAAACCTAACCAAAGAAGTCAAGGATCTATACTCGAAGAACTACAGAACACTCATAAAAGAAATTGAAGAAGACACAAAAAGATGGAAGAGCATTCCATGCTCATGGATCGGAAGAATAAACATTGTCAAAATGTCTATACTGCCCAGAGCAATCTACACTTTCAATGCCAT